>JAUZST010023798.1:0-31423 GCA_034779995.1 Parotocinclus haroldoi
GTTTGTACGTTCGCTATACGTGTAAATCACACAATAAAGGTTTAATAAACATTTAATATGTTACATAAATTGTAGCACGTCCCGTCTTGTAACGTGCATGTTCATTTAATTGGAACAGCCGGTTATTAGGACCAAAACGATCACATCCCGATGTGGTCCCATTAACCGGAGTCGACTGTATTTATTGATTATTATCAGAACTTTGCTTTTTCATACTTTCTAATATTAATTACAAACAAATAACAATTGTTTGAAAGTTGGGAATTGATTCATCCAATTTATATTATTTTTTAATGAGGACATTTAATTCAAACTTTGATCAAATCAAACATCCTTGGAACCAATTAATTTCTGAGGTTCCACTGTATATAACACTTTTTTTCTTATTATTATTCTTAAGGCCTCAGACGTTAAAGTGAAGGGACATTGATAGGATAGGCTTTAAACGGCACATATCTGTATATGGTTTTCTAATCAGCTTTGGGCTTCTAGGTTTCTTCATAATCATTGTCACCCAGTGCAGTATTTGTGGAGATCAGTCCTGAGAGATTGAGTTGATTTCTAGGTGTTACAGTCTCATAGGCAATCAATTTAGCCAGTTCTAAAAGTAACATGGTATGTGTGTGTCTGTGCATTTGTCTGTTCTAGGCAAAGGTGGAGGCAGACAGAGTGTGCGCATCTGTGGGAAAGAAAGTAGGGCCTGAAGGAGGTATTAAACTCCGCCACCAAAGCTCTGCTTTCTCACTGGCCCACAGGAAGGATTTTGCGCAGCTGATGCAAACAATTGTTGGGGATGGCCCGTCTGAGTTTAACTCCAAAGAGTTCTCAGGCTTCCAGTTGGCCGTGCTCAATAAAGTAACACCTGCTCTCTCCATTTCTTTATTACATATATTGGTCTTTTTGTGGCCTATCTGTTGCAGACAGAGCAAAACAGCAAGCTGAGTTCTATTTCTGTGTACGTGTTTAGGCAGTGAAGCCGCAAAGTCTACGAAACCCATACGACATACCCAGAATGCACTTGCTTGATCAGCTGAGCCGCATGAGACGAAATCTTTTGAATACACGCGTGTCTATCTTGAAGGGCCAAGATCAAGGTAACACTCAATACTAAATGGTTAAAAGTTGTAAATACAAGAGCAGTCTAGGAACGCAGCTAGTGTCTGTAAAAACTGAAACGTACATTGTATGTTTTTGATTTGTTTTTGGGACCTGTAGTTTGGTTACTGTAAAAATTTATAAAACTTACATAAATACTACCTCTGTGCCCCAGTCAAATGTTGCTCTGCCCCACAAACCATGGTGGTAAAAAGTTGATTTTTATCCGGAATTTCTGAGCAGCACTACAGAATACAGCATGCAAATTCCCTACAGGCACTACATTTCCCATGATGCCCCAGCATCCTTACAACAGCTAACACACAACGGCTAACACTTTCAGTCAGGAACCGCAATGGAAATTCAGAAAATTATTTAAAAGAAAGAAAGCCATACTGAAGGCATGCTGCTTTAATCCTTTTAATCTAGCACTAGTATACATAGACCACTAAAGCAAAGGCATTAATTAAACTTTAAAAGGCATCAGTTACGTTAGCATAAACAAAACTATAGTAAATAATTAAAAAATCTTTAATGTTCATTTCTTCACTTCTTATACATGGCAGAGTCACGCCCACCTTAGTGCCATTAGGCCTATTTGTAATTGTGCCGGTACGGCTGATTGGCAACCAGAGTGATACAGCTATGAACATCTAAATTCTGTGTGTGCCCCAGTATGACAGGTAGTCTAGAAATGTTCAGGTTTGTGCCCAAGAGTATTACAAAAATGCAGCAACTGAACTTTGCCAAGTATCATTGGAGCTGCAGCTAGAATTATGTTGTACTCGTGTGCACCTTTAACATGTTTTGCTAAGTAAATGTCTGTTTAGCTTGACCGCACAGTGGAATAAGACATTGATTTCACGCTCCAGTAATTTGTATTTCGACCACAGTGATATCATGAGCATACACAGAACAGGAAATATTCAACTGAAGAAACGCTCAAAAGTTGAGGCATTCCTAAAAATTCTGTCCTCGTGCTGTGCTCCTTGTGAGTGCTTATGAGGTAAACATACATGTCTGCTTTCAGTAGGAGACTCTGCATGCACCATTACTATTTGTTTATGCCGTAGCAATGTTCAATTTGTGATTTTAAACAATCCACTTGGTTATATTCTTTGTTAATGTTAACCCATTTAAACCATGATCCCCATTTGGGGATCGAGTGCTTTAACTCACCCACTGATGGGACGGGATGGGATGTAGGCAGACAGAAATAAAGTAAAAGAAAATGTTCAGAAAAAATTTTTGCAGTTAATGAAATCTAATTGGAAACCTCTCATGTCACTTGAAGAATGTTCAGCTACATTGAACATTAAATCCCACAGAATCTAAGTTCTGGAATAATAGGTGTTAATTAATAAGCAATGATAACAGCACCTAATGTGGAGCAGAAAACAACTTAAATCAGCTGTGATCTAAAAATAAAGCTTGGCATTACAGCAGAATGTCTTGGCAGAAGTAAGCATTATAACCTGTTAGAGCCCATGTGACATGTCACAGTGTTGATCCGGCTTTCTCCCTGTTTGTCCCTAATTGGTTAACGAAGAGAAATTGCCAGTTGGTTGTAGTGGCATCCTAAAAAACAGAAGGATCCCTGGGAAAAAGTTTGATCTGAAAGGGTAATACCTGATAAGTTTACAACAGTACAGAATACATGTAGTAGTTATTGTGCCTCATTTAGGAAACAGATTTATATGTGTGAGGGTGTGAAATCGTCATCATTGCTTGAAATGTGACTGGGACTGCAGGTAACCTAGCAATAAAGGAACTGGTCTATGTACCGGAAGGTGCAGGGTTCAAATCCCACCTCTGCAAAGCTCTTGGGTCATTGAGCACATCCATTAACCCACAATTGCTTGGATTGTAAGAACGTTTCTGTCGCTCTGGATAAAGGCGTGAATGAATTAAATGATCATATACCCTGACCGGCCACTTCATTAGGTACATCTTGCTAGTACCAGGTAGAACATCAGGTTTACATCCAGAACTGCCTTAATTCTGCATAGATTTAGCAAGTTTCTGAAAACATTCTACAGTAGGGAGATTTTACTCCGTATTGGCATGATAGATTCACCCTGCTGCTGAAGGTTTGCAGATCCAAGTTCAATAAACCAATTTAAGATGATTTAGCTTTGTTACATAGCATGTGGAAGGTGGTACCTAGTGATCTTAAAGCAATTGACATGGTCAACAACAATAAGGGTAGCCCGTGGCATTTAAACAATGCTCAGTTGATATTAATGGGCCCAGTGTGTGGCAAGGAGACCCCCCCCCACACACACACCATTATAATACCAGCAGCAGCAGCCTGAACCATTGATACATGGGAGAACGCACCGGTGCTTGTCAAACTCTCATAAGACTCAAAAGATAAGGAAAATGTTTTTCCTATAGGAAATAATTCAAATAGAATCCTGTTGTCCAAACATGAATTATTCATACAAATTTTCTAAACAAGTTACTTTGGGATAAGACTTTGACTGTAAATTGTTTTTTTTGTAAATATTTGCATGCATAGATAGGCCGCTGGTAATAAGTGTTTTGGATGTTTTATGAATTGGATGGTCCATTAGCTCTAAATGCAGTCATCTCTGCAGAAGCACAATGACCAAAAACACAAAAGCCAGTCCAGAAACAACTGAATTGCTTGTTTACCTTTCTCCATTTCAGATCAGCTCCACAGTGTGCCCATAGCGCAGATGGGCAATTATCAGGACTACCTAAAGCTTGTCCCTGCCCCCCTAAGAGAGGCGGACCCAGACCAGCCCAGGCGTCTTCACACTTTTGGCAACCCCTTTAAATTGGATAAGAAGGTATGTTTGTTTGTGTGTTCACACTGTCCTGATGGTTTATGTTGAAAGGCAACATCGGAGACTTGTGGTTTGTAGTACCATGTTCTAATATAACATTAATATGATGACTTCTAACACTACTATTAAAACCACCCCTGCAATTTTTACTAGGGGTGGGACTTTTAACGCATTAATTTCAATTAATTAATTGCGCAAATTCCAAGCATACAGATTATATTGTAGCGACGGTTGAATCCGGAGCGGGCCGTTCTGGTCCCGCAAACAGCTGCGTGACTCGCTGATCTGTTGTTTTGGATCTGTGTCGTCCCTTGTTCTGTTTGATGTGATCGCGGGCTGGCTGTGGGAGTGACTGAACGTGATGTGGCATGTTTGGGGGCGTGAACGTGCGTATTTGTGACTTTGTGGGGTTATTTTGGGCGATCGGGAATGTTGTCCTACATGAAACTTGGTGTGTAGGGAATATAACTCGTTTAGATTGTCCCGTGATCATTGTTGTCTTTTGTGGAATGAATGAGCGCATCCTGCCATCTATGTGGAAGTCGTCTGTGTGCGTTGGGTGACTGCTGCTGTCCATGTTAGGCTACCTCAGTACTGCACTGGGTATAAAAGTTCTTGTTAGATCTGGTATTTGTGCCGGTACCAGGAAGTTCAATAAAAAGCCATGTTCTATTTATAATGGGAGCAGTTGAAGTCAATCAGTACTTTTTTTGGTCAGCATTTTTGGTCAGAATTTCCAGTGTTCTGTAAATGGTTTGCTCTGTGTTTTCTGCACTCATCTAGTGGTCTGTGTAGTAGACTGGTGGGAAAATAAACAAGATTTAAACTTATGTTTATTGACTCATTCATCGTCCAAACTTAAATTAATATTTCTCATGTTAAATGCTGAAATGTGATTAAAACGTGATTAATTTCAATTAATTAATTACAAAGCTTCTAATTAATTAGATTCGTTTTTTTGCTTAACTTTGACTTGACTGTAAAAAAAATTCAATTCATTCTACCTTGCTGAGTTGCATCATGATCATAACGTTATTCAAGTGCTGTTTAATCAGTGCTAATCACTGTCCATTTGCATTAATGACCTAGGTCTTAAAAATTGAATAGGAATTAAAAAATTGATTCTGGTCACCTCAACAGCCAAACGTTGTAGTGTTCTAATGAGCAGAGTTAAAAGTATGAGTTTAAAAGCAGAAGTCTATTGTACAAGTCACTCAAAAGCTCACTGCCTCACTGTTTAGAGACTTTTTGTGCAAGTTTTTTCCGTTTGTGTGTACGTCTTTTTCACACGTAATTGTAGCAAGCTGTAAGCAGCACACAAGCATATGTGCCTGTCCTATGTTATTATTATTATTTTTTTTAAACACATTATTTCCATAGGCGATGGTGGTGGATGAAGCAGATGAGTTTGTGACTGGCACACAAGGAAAAGGCAAGCGACCTGCCGATGCCAGCTCACCTGCTGGTGCCCCAAAAAGGAGGAGGTGTATGTCACCCATACTTCGCCTGGGACAAGCATACACGCCGCCCAATAAGACACCACCCAGAGGTAAGGGAAATACACAGGCTGTATTTTGCTAGATCCTGTTTTACATACTCGGCTAAATAAGGGAGTGTAATTTGTTAATTTGCGCCATTGTTAATGCATTACCTGTTGCCCAGCATTGTTAATCCAGCACAAAAGGACGAGCTTGCAATGAAAGGGTATAGATGCACAGGCAGAAACTGAATACTATGAAATTAAAAAAATGTAACCAAAACCGCATGTAAAAATTGTTGCACCCCTGTATTTAGTGCTGTGTCACCTTCCAATTTTGCCAACGGGAGAGCCCAAAGTAGTCATCTATAATGTACGATTGATTTTGAGAACGCAGAGTAAGCAATATATGAGAGACTCAAGAACTATGTATTCTTCCAACACTTTTGGAGGAAAACCAACCCCACCAAACAGCTCTTCATGCATGCTTAACAGTGGGTATTGAGTTGTTTTAATGTCAAACACACCTTGTGCTATATTTTGACTATTTTATCTGACTATGAAACCTGGTTCCAGTCAGGTCCTATCTTGTTTACGTTAGTGGTTAAGGAAAGAGAATCATTGTTAGTGAGATGAATGGAGCTTATATTGTGTCTGATTATTGTTTAAATGATTTTTTTTAAACTATTATCCAAATCATGCGTACAGCATCCAGTGAAATTTTGTTTAACTACCCAAATATTCATCATCACCCTCAGTTCCAGATGCCAACCATGTGGGCCACCATGAATTGGAACATGTACCAGAATCCAACCATACAGTTATCCTTGAAATGGATGCACCAGACACAAACCACGTGGACCAAGCCAATTTGGAATGCGCACCAAGACTTGCATCCTTTCCAACTAACTTCCATAGTCACCAACTAAAGGAGGAAGAAGACGAGCATGTACAAGAGCATGTAGCAATGAGTGAACAGGATGGGGAAGTGAAGAAGAGGAAGAAGGAGGAAAGGTGGAAGTTAAATACGGAGCTCCACATTCTCATCAACAGGGAGATAAGGAAGCCTGGTCGGCGTAAGTGTAGAATAAGCTTCAATTGTATTGTTCGTCTATGTGTATATTTAACTTAGTTTTAATATTGAGTTTATTAGAAATGAATATTTTAATTCATATCATTTTCATATTACCCGCTGGCAATTTGCTAGCCCACCACCATGGTGACCCAGGAGTGCACATCGGTCAGTTCGGGCATCACGCACTCATGCACACAATTTTTCATGTCTAAGAGAGAACATGCTAGAATGAGAAAATAAAAATACGAATGCAAAAGTATTAATGCAATAAGAATGCTCTGTGAATGTGCAGAACACTTTGTGCGGAATTAAAGCTGTAAATCCATCCTGTATGTGCAAGAGCATGAGAATACTTGCGTTAACTACTTGCCATATTTTGGGAAACAAGGATGCTGCTTAAGGATACATTTTTAAATGCTACATATTTTAATTGTTTACATATTGTAATATTGAAGTGGTTTTAGTTAAATAATTTCATTAGTGAAGTATTAAATCATTATTCTGTGACTATTAGCAGCTCTTGCACATATCAATAACTAGTAGACTTAGTAGAATCTGTATAGATATTACAAAATGCCAGACAAAATTAGAGTGGAAAAATCATCAATTGGAATGTTTGAATGAGTAATTTGGGATTGCTTTTACCATACAACAGGCACCCATTTACCCCAGTCTTATACTATACACTCACCTTTACTAAGTACATCTCATCATTATCAGATCCACTTACAATATCTCAGCCTTTTGTATTCCTGTAATTACAGGCTGTAGTCCATCAGTTTCTCTACATTTTATTTAATCATTACTTTGTATTACTATTTATATCTGATATATTTATATCTTATATATACTTATATATTATACTATTTATTATCTATTTTGTTATTTAATTTAATGTTTATTATATACAGAAGTTTACTATTAATACAACTTAACTATTTCAATTAACATCTAGGCCACCCAAGGAGCATGGGACCCCTTGGCCCTCCCAAGGTTCTTTCTTCTACATTTAGGGAGTTTTTCCTTTCCACTGTCACTTTAAGGTGACAACCCTAACGATTGGATCAGGCATATCAGTACTGCTGGAGTTTTTATACACTGTGCTCTCTGTTAGACACATCTGCAATATTGCTCTACGTTGTGGATATAAATTCAGAGACAGCACCTCATCTATTGTCAGACAGTTTGTGTTAGTCATCGTATAATCCATCATCTGTTCTTTTTTTGGACTTTTTTGGTAGGTAGACTATTTGTAGTCCAGCAGTGACATGAAATGTTTAAATATTCCAGAGCAGCACTGGCGTGTCTAATCCACTCATACCAGCACAAACACACACTAACACACCATCACCACATCAGTGGCATGAATGGTCCGGCACCCAAATACTACCTGGTCTGTGGTGGTCATGTGGCCTGACCGATTGAGAGCAGAGTAAAGAACAAAATATGGAGAGAGAAAAAATGAACTACACTGTGTATTTGCAGAATTACAAAGTGCTTGTATATTTGATGTAAAAATGATCAAATGGACAATGTGTAGAAACTAGTTGTACTGAAGGCCAAAGCGATCATTGAGTGTATGTATGGTTTGCTATTGTTCATGGTTTCAGCTATTTAAAGAAAATAAAAACACATAAAAGGGGACCCTAACATAAAGTGCACTATACATCAAATGTTTTAACATGTATACTATGTATGTACTTATAATGATTTCTAAAATGGTGAAATACTATCCTTTAATAAGAGAGAGAGATATAGTATTAAAGGTTTTTTTTTTGTTTGTTTGTTTTTAATTGAACATATTTGTATGTCCTTGCAGATCATGAGAAAATCTTCTACTTTCTGAAGCAAATTCAGGGCAGCCTAGAAACGCGACTCGCCTTCCTGCAAAGCATCATCAAAGAAGCAGCCAGGTACATCGCAAATTAACACATCTAATTTTTGGTGGCTTAATATTTAAATCTTAGTTTTTCACTGTCTGTTTAAGAAAATATGAGACTCGAACAGTAAGCCTACAGTAAAAACAGTTATTGTTCAAAGTGTATATCACAAACCACACAATACGTTTTTATAGTGCTGTCACTAAACTATTGAAATACATGGTGTTAATTATAATAGGTTTATCGTGATTAATCTCATTATTGCTTTCTACAGTAAAGAAATGAGGAAACCACTTCACAGCCCTATGAAGCTATGCAAAGTACCGTATTAGGTACTTTAATTAGAAACAGTACTCTCTTGTACAGTTCTGTTCCAATTATGCTAATAGTGCTATATGTAAAATGTAGGAATAATGATTAGGGGAGCACTTCGAACACTGCCTGTAACTGTAAGTGCCTCATGGGTAATTGACGACAAAACACCGTTTAACAAAGTGTGTCAACATGTTAATTTGACAAATTATCTTAAAAAAATAATAATTATATATATATATATATAATATCTGCCTTAAATATGTTAGTTTATTCATAATTCTATAGATCATTCTGCAACTTAAATATTTATATTGATTTACATTGTATTTTTTTTACTTAATTTTGCTGTTACTTTAATATACTTTTAAATACTTTCCACCTATGAAGGAATGGTCCCTTTTTGAGTCTTGGTCCTCCTAAGGTTTCTTCCTTCTACTTTCAGGGAGATTTTCATTTCCACTGTCAGCCTAGGCTTGCTCAATTTGGGATTGGCCTTTTAAGATAATATAATATTGTAAAGCTGCTTTGAGACAATGCTCTGTTGTAAAAAGCCCTATATAAATAAATTTTGACTTGACTTAATATATAAATACCCACTAGTCAATTGCCAAAGTCAAGAGCCAACTGAATATCCGGGGGTAATCTGGTTAATGATAAAGGTTTCACAACACCACCGCATACAGTACAGGTTATGAATAAATTCGATTTAATTCAAATTTATTTATATAGCACTTTTTACAACAGAGCATTGTCTCAAAACAGCTTTACAATATTATATTATCTTAAAAGGCCAATCCTAAGTTGAGCAAGCCTAGGGTGACAGTGGCAAGGAAAAACTCCCTGAAAGTAGAAGGAAGAAAGCTCGGGAGGACCAAGACTCAAACAGGGAACATTCCATCATGGGTGGCCTACAGTAGATGTTAATTAAATAAATACTTAATTTAATATACTTTTATAGCAGAGTTAGGTAAATAAATTAAATCAATAACAAATTAATAATACAATTTAAATTGGTAATAAAATAAATACAATAAATTATAAAACAAAATAGATATAAAATGAGTTCTCAGTGGGAGATCCCACTGTGTGGGAAGCACAATGTCCAAATGATGGAGGGAGTTACTGCACTCTGGTGGGACTGGTTTCATAAATGAATGTTTTTAAGGCAGATCATCTACAAATAAATATTTTTAACCACTTTAATCATACCAGAATTTTTCTTTACACAGGGAGATGAATTTAGAAACATTTACTAACCTTATCACCCACTGACAAATCCATCTGTATTTCTTTAAAGGAACTTTCAATGGTAAGATGTGGTAGCCTTGAGGGTAGGTTAGGCTAGAAGATAATGTTGGAATTTATGTTGGAATGTTCAGAAAATGTTAGTGAACAGGTACAGTACAGTTGAATCCGGTTAATGGGACCACATCGGGATGTGATGGCTTTGGTCCTAATAACCGGCTGGTCCGATTAAATGAACATGCCCTATGTTACAAGACAAGACGTGCTACAATTTATGTAACATATTAAATGTTTATTAAACCTTTATTGTGTGATTTACACGTATAGCAAACGTAGAAACATGAACTACTGTTGCTTACCAACTTTATTCATTAAAAAATAAATTTGCAAAGTTTTTCGGATTTCCTGAGAGCATAGGAATTCTCCCATAAATCACGGATCTGCTTTGTATCTGCTAGGTGGTGACTTTTGGCTTCTTTTCTCACGTTCTTTGGTCCAAATAAGTGAATAACATTACACATATATAATAGGATTTGTTTTGGTACTTTAGGATTTGGTCCGAATAAGCGGCTGGTCCAATTAACCGGAATCGACTGTATTTTGAAAGTTTTCATTTCCAAGGCTGCCCATGATATTTTATTTTAGGGTTTTAATTTTCTGCAGGTTAGACTCTTCTTGTAGTGAGATAATTAATAGACAGCATTTCTGAACTGCGTTTTGCCTCAGTCTGCATAATTTTTCTACCTTCTTATTAGTAAGAAATATACGTAACTGTAATGTTTTAGTTCATGCAGTAATTAATTTGTTACTCAAATCTGTGAAGAAAACTCTAAATATTTGACTAATTTCTTTCACAATCAGGCAAGAAACACACAATGCGATGCAAGCGCATGCATCTGCAGAAAAATGGCGCACACGTTATTTGTCATTTTGCATAATAAAGAATGTTATCCTATTTATCTGTTTTCATTAATGAGGTACTATTTAATAATGATTTTTACTCTATTAGGTTTAAAAAGAGAGTTCTGATTGAGCAACTGGAGAACTTTCTAGAAGAGATCCACTTACGAGCAAACAGCATGAACCACCTGGATGGATTCTGATTGCAGCTACAAAGAAAAAGCGTCATGGGTAATGTCATTGTCATTCAAACTCAGGGACAAATGGCTGTGAAGAACATAAGTTCTCCTTTTCTGCAGGCAGAGTTTTGTTTCTAATATGTTTCCAATAGTTCCCTTTCTTTATGCCAGAGATACAGATTTCTCAACAGCACCTTCTAACCTTGTAGGAACGACATATTAATGTACATCCCTATGGCTGTTATTTTAGATATAAACCTGCCTTCAAATTCTACTATTTTTAGATTAATATATGTCTGAAATCCTTGGAAGAATTCCAATGCCACTTGACATTATTTAACAACTTGGTATCTTCTGATTTGTTTGTTAAGGCATTGGTTAATGTATTGCTTGGCCTTATTGTAAGACCGGATTAAGTATTAAAGCTAAGCTGTATTGTTAAGTGAATCATAATTTGCACTATGTAGACAAAGTTATTAAACAAATAGGTTATTTGAGGTCATGGCAATTAATACAATACAATGTTCGACTACTTTTATGTTGTATTACATTTACGAAAGTGCAAAAGACCCAATATTAACTTTCCTTTACTGAGGTTAAACTTGCGGTTACAAATAGGTGTAGAATTAATTGGCTACAGTAGTCATTATTTCAATTTAAAGTCCTCACAAGGTTAGAAAGACCAGCTAAAACTTTTCAGTTGTGACAGACCTAATATGGATTCAGAACATTTCTGCAGATTTTAAGATGCAGAACTTAATCCTAAAACGGTTTCCATGTTTGAAAAATCTTCTAGTGCTGTTGTCATTCTATTCAACATCAAGTCAGGAGAAATGCTTCCTGTGGTGAGCTTCTATGTAAATCAGGAATTTATTTTCCTTGTTGTTTTATTACACGTTTTCAGATGTAAGGACCAGTCTCTTTCATCACCTTTCCTCTCTGCCATTATATGTAAAGCCCATCACAGCAACTAAACTTTACTCTGTTTGTATCACTATTTTGAGTAAGTTGTACAAATGTAAATACAGAAATGTAAATGGTTTCCGTATTTAAGGGATGTTTGCCGTTATGATCTCATTTTGCAAGTATTTGAAGTAATAAAATTTCTATTGTCATGCAAACTATTCAAATAAACATTTTTGCTGTTTTCATTTTATTCCCTTATGTTTTATTGCAAGGTGGGCTGGACCAGAAAGAGAGAATTTCATGTCAGAAACGGACTTTAGGTCAGCAAATCAGATGTTGGACAGTGTGAGAGTGGTGCAGTGGTTAGCAGTGATGCCTCAGCCACAGACACCGCCTGTGTGGAGGTTGCATGTTGTTCCATGTGTCTACAGGTATTCCAGTTTCCTCCCAAATTCCAAAGACTAGTATCAGGCCAATTGGTGTTTCACCAGCGCGGGTGAGCGTGATTGTGTGGCTTTGTGTGTTCCACCTTGTGCCAAGTTTTGTCATTTAGTCCATGACTCCCTGCGACCCTGAACTGGGTTGACCATATAAATTAAATCTGTTTTTAGAGGTGGTTTCTAAACCTGTCATTTGCTGTTTTTGTCTGTGCTGTTGTTCACTTGGTCATTGTTTGAATTAGTAAATTAATTAGTGAATTCACTGTGTTATCATTCAACAGATCAAATAAGTCTACAGAGATGAAATGTATCTTTTAGAGTCGTCGGTGTTGAATTGGGAGTGATAAAATAATCGGTTTTTACTGTGTGTCTGGCTCAGACATTTGACCAAGCCACACAAATGAACAAATGCCTGGAACAAATCTGTCTGGATCCTCCTACTGGTTCCCAAACATCCTGGTATCCCAACCACTCCTGAGGGAATAGCGGGCAACACAATGCCTGTATGATGTGTGAGTTTGGTTTTCTTCAGTGAACTTGTTCGGTTGGATTCAGCACTCTGCCTATGAACAGCACTGAACCTGCAAAAGAGAGTGAAAATAGAACAGTGTTTTATCCTTTTTTTCGTAAACACAAATTATCCTAAACATTTGGGTCAGATGTAGGAGTTTGCAAGAACTGGAGCATTTGTATAAATATAATGTCACCCTCGTAAAACCTATGTAGATTTTGAAATACTCCTAAGATACTTTGTAATTTTGGTGTTTTGTTGATTTGATTGATTGATTGATTGATTGACTTGTGATAGATGATGCATGGTTTACATGCGGAAACAATACATTGTGGACAAAATAATCAAACTAGACAAGATGAATACTGAAATAATTTGTTGTGCTGTGGAGTTGCGTATTTGCCAGAAGTTTAAGAATGATTAAAGTCGAACTAGTCATAAAACTAGTCATTCAAACAATGAATAAAGTAAGAGTATGACATTATTTAGTAAAATGCTAGTAATCTATAGTAGGTGTTAAATGCTAGATAATTGCATTAATTGATTTATTGGATGCTTACAATGCATATAACCCTGCATACAGCAGAGTTTGCAATTACATTTGTGTAGGGTTTAAAGTGTTGCTACAGTTTGCAAAAAACAAACAAAAAAAACCTACCATTTATGTGCCGTATGATAAACAGAAATGGTCTGTCAGCTTTAAACACAGGTGCTCGGGATCTTTTCAGCAGCACCATGACTGGAAACAGGAAGATCAGAGATGCAGTAGGACCAAAACTCTTAAATTTTTCCCAATTTTAAAATACTTTCATTTCTAATTATATAAAATTACTTATGAAAAAACTTCTCATGAGAAGAATATTTGAAATGATAAATGACATATATTTGAGAATTTACAACTGTTTGGCATGTTTCCTCCATTTCCATAACAACAGCATGTACTTAAGCTGTCATGGACACCACACGTTTGTGCAAAATCTGATGATCCCTGTTGTACTAGCATGATTTCAAAGCATTTCAAATGGCATCTTATTTTAATAAATGTGTGGCATTCTCTGTCTTTAATTGTCCTGATAATTTGTTTTATCTTGGATATAACAAGAAAAAGACATACCAACAGGAATTAATTATGATTAGACTTAAGTTTTCAATGCACCAAGCTGTTTATATGGATGGATCGAAAACAGAGTATCAGCGGCAGCTGTAGTTGGCAGAAACTCCAAAAAAGTACATTTCCTACAGAACAGCTCTCCTAAAGAATATATATAAACTAGTAAAACAAACAAGGCACTGATATTCACTGGCTCCAAATCCTGTCTGCAAGCACTGGAATCTTGTACCCTACTCCACACCAACCATCATAAACATTGTAGAAAAAAACTCATAACCTAGCAGAGCACAACTTTGAAATAAAATACTGCAGGATTACAAAAAAATCAGACCACAAACTCCCGTCCGGTGGCAATCAGAATGGAACTCACAAACCAGTAATCAACTGAAATCTGTCCTGATATAACAACTCATCAAACAACATTTCTGAAAAAAACAGACAGACCAAACACACAAAGTACACAAGATGTCCCCAACTCACAATCACGTCAAGTTTTTTCATAGAATGTGTTCAATACACTGCTCGCGAAAATTAAGGAATATTTCGTTTTGAAGAAGCCTACTGTACTAGCATCTGAATCACTTGTGCCAACACATTAAATTGGCAACCCACAACCCCACCCGTAGCTAGAGGCGGCTAGCTCAGATTCTAATTTGGCCATTATTGATGCCACAGGCATAGTTAATACCCCTACCCCCTCACAGCATTGCAAGTAGGAGACAGTTTGGCAATATACTCCAGCTACCAGAGCACCACTTTACATGTACACGTGTCCAAACAGGTTGAACTGGAAACACCCACTTAGCAGCCTGTCAAAAGAGCTCTGGTTGTAACTCTATTTTGCACTTTAGGGACACCAGCAGCTAGAGTTACATGAATCCCATTAGCCAGAGTGCCAGACATATAAGGGAGCCTTAGTGAGCTCCATAGTCGTAGATTTTCTAGGATAGCTATTCATGTAGGTGCTAATAATAAACGTCTTCACCAGTCATTGGTCATTAAAGCTGATTTTCTAGAGCTGATTTTCTTATGGTTGCTAAACTACTGGCTGTCCAATTAGTACTCTGAAATCAACATGGGCTATAGATGGTTGGACAACTTTTGAGGGTAAGCATGGCCTCATCTCCTATAAAATTGCCCATAGTCTTATGGGAGGGATAGCTAGGGGCTGGCTATCCAGAAACGGGGTCAGGCAGCAGATAATTGCTGGGTACAGTTATGTTCAACACCCTTGTCCTAATGGTCATTGGAGGAGGTGTAGCTATAATTTTTGACAAGAATCCAGGTGTTAGTGCTAATCTGGGATTTTGGGTTGCTGTCTTCTTGCCTCCTTAGAGCGATCAATCAAGTTTGCTGATTGCTAGGGAGGTGGGTGCTAATGTCTCACGTGATCCCTGTTGGCTGTGGTACCTTCTAGTTCTCTTTCTAGCTATGCTGCTATAGTTAATGCTCCCGGGGTTTCATGCTGCACATGGCATCAATAACTAACTGCATTTTCTCTGTTCTCTCTGAGCTTATGTTCCAGTACCAGTTCTAACCCCACACACTAAGATGTTCCTCCACTTTAGCATCACTCTACTGGTTTTCATCAAGAGATACCAGTCTCACCATGTCCGGGCTCCACCATCCTTTTGACAATGTATCGGACGAAATAATTGCTCATTCGCATATTTTATTCAATATTTCCTTTATCTGATTGTACTTACTTAATATTTATACAATCTTAATTATTACAATTATGTTTATATTATATAAACAATGTTAATGGAGTTTCTTTTTTCTATCCACTGTCACCCTCTGTCAGGCAACTGCTCAATTTGGGATTGACCATAGTACATAATCGAATACTGTAAAGCTGCTTTGAGACAATGCTCAGTTGTAAAAAGTGCTATATAAATGAATATGATTTGACTTGAAATGTTTCTGGATCTGAGCTTCACCATTTCCCTCCATTCGTTATGGGTTGTCTTTGATTAAATAATAGTCACACTAAGCCTCATTACACTATCATGTCCCTATGATGTCCCTGTCATCTTCAACAGACATTAGATCTCCTGAAATCCACAAGCCAGTTATTCTCGTTTTAAATTAAGTGTTTTTAAACTGTGTATTAAAGATCTATGCTGTAATAGTTCAAGTCACATAATATTGTTTCACAGCTGATTTACTGTGATGTCTTGTTTGCAATAAATGAAACCAATTTCATTCTCACTTGAGCACCTATACAATAGGGCTGATGTAGGGCTCATTGCCCCCAGAGAAAGTGCATTATGACTCAAACAAACTGGCTTTTTCAGTAGAACTACCCTGGAAAAGCATTTTGTAAAAATAGCTAAATTATTGATTGAGTTAAGAAAAAAAGTTTATAACAAATAATGATTGTACTGTCTGCTGAATGCTAGTTTATTTCTCACAATAAAAACCTTATGGACATTTACCTGTGGCTGCTGTTGCTGTTGTCCCATCTTCTGTCACCTCTATGGTGGCTTCATGAATTGCTTCTGAAATATAAAGTCCCTCAGTGTCTGCAAAACAGAAGCTCATTCTGCAAATCTTAATCAACGATTAGCAAAACAAAGTTCTAAGAAATTGCATCAGCAATAAAGTTGTTCAAACTTGATGCATATTTTTGTACATTTAAAAATGCATTCTTTATAATTGCAGAAATTGTCAGCCATTTAAATAGTCATCTCTGTTATTTTAACCACATTCACTGTAAACATGCATCCACTGTCTTGATTCATCCACTTGATGGGTTGTTTCAGGGACTCACATGTCACTATGACATGTTTATGACAAGCTTCTGATACCCCAGCAAGTAGATTCACCAATTTTCTGCCATATAAAGAAACTCTAAACAAAATCCAAAAAAAAAGTGGTTTGCTAGCTGACAGACATGCACAGAGCACTGCTCCTTGTCACCTTCAGAAATCTATGGATTGATTTCTAAACTGGGGAGGGATGTAAACTGAAGAATCACTCATAGCCTTTTACTGATCATGAAACTAATCCTAACATGAAATGAATCCTAACCCACTGCAATTGACATGCAAATTGATCAGAGATTTAGAATCAGTTTTAGAAATGTTACCTGAGATGCCTCTGAAATTGGCAGAAGAAGGATGGAAGGCGTCTGAGATGCCGAGTGACTGGAGAGCGGGCTTCAGGTTAAACCGGGAGTGCATCTTAAACCTAAAACATATGGCCATCTTAACTCTGTTATTGGTTATGAATACCTATTAGCAGAGGTGGACGAAGTACACAACTTTATTACTTAAGTCAAAGTACAGATACAATTGGTCACGTTACTTGGATACAAGAGAGTGGTGTACCATTCGATTTTTACTCGAGTTGAAGTATTGACGGACTTGCTCATAAAAATACTGAAGTAGTACAAATAATTTCTTATTGCTGTAATATTGCTTTATGGTACTTGACACCATTTATAACTTGATTTGAATTGATAGTCAAATTTAAAAATGCTTTCTCAGGAATCAACTTGATGTGACCCTGTTATACTGATTCTTAATGGGCTGTCTTTGTCAGTGTCACCTTTGAAAAAGGTATTGTAGAAATGAAATTTACTGACATTTTCAAAGCTTCTTCAAAGTAACTATTAACAAGGACCTTGATATAAATATATTGGCGTAAAATTCACAGTAATCCCTAAAGTATAGATACTCAAAAGGCATGCTTAAGTACAGTACTCAAGTTAATGTACTAAATTACTATTCATCCCTGACTATTACTCACTCCACTTATTTCATTCTTACTTCTGACTTAAGCAGTCTACATTAGCGCATCACTGGTCATTATACAAGGGGTGATGTGGATGGTCCTTGCTTGGCCATGTGTGTCTAGTCATTTATGAAAACACTCAATATTGCTTGGGTAAATGTCAGCTTTGTAGTGATAGCCTTGGATCTGTCTTTACTGATCAAATGGGATCTCAGTGCTTATGCGGTTAGGTCTTGTGTGACAACCAATCCTAGTATCCAATTATATCAGTATTTTAGACCATAATGTACATGTACGAGATTGGTTATCTTCTATTGCTAACCTGGGAAGAAAGATGTCCATTTTAGCGTGCCGCAGTCTGGTATCCCATAATTTCACAGTTCGTCCAGTCACTTGGTTCTCCAGTTGTGAGAGTGAAGTCTTCTTTTCACTGGGCATTGCCACCAAAAGGCTGAGGGATCGACCCAGATAGGGCAGCTCAAGGACAGAGTAGGACTGACCTGACGGCAAACGGAACTGACCTGCAAAGCGAGCCACATATCATTACAATGTATATACAGTCAGCCTCAGAATTATTGGCATAATGGTAATGATGGACAAAATGACCTAATAGCCTAATGTCATACTGGAAAAAAAGAACTGTAACTTTAAATTAAAGTACATTTATTTTAAGGAAATTAATATCACTTTTTTGACAAAATCATTTTACAATTATTGTCACCACTTGATATGCTTATCGATAAAATAATTGGGGTATATTGGAGAAAATGACAGAATCTCTGTTTGGAATTGCACAATATTGTGTAGACCTATATAATTAAGGTAATGTCTAAAAAAAGCTACAGGGCTGAAATTCATATCTCATATCCACATTCATAATTATTAAGAGGCTTGAACCAACAAGAAGTGTCAGGAAGAAAAGAGACAAGATGGCTACTAATAAAGATTTCTCAAAGTGGCACTGTTGGAAATTTGCAGAATATCAGTTTGGAATCACCATGTTTTCAAGTACACAGCACTCCTGTACCAACAAACTACTGCCAGTGAAAGCATTTGTTTCTTATGTGAGCACTTGCAGTTGCTACTAACAAGCTGATGGTTAGATGAGACAAAGGTGGGTTTGTTCTAACAATATTATCCCCACCGTTAAATATGGTGAAGGATCTTTGAGGCCCTGGGAACTGTGTAAGGATACATGGCTTCATGAAGTACTAAATGATTTTAAATGATAATCTGGCAGCTTCTACAAATTAGTTATGGCTAGTGATTCAAATCACACATCCAAATCCACACGGTAAGAGGTTCTGTGCTCACATAATTATGAGAGGAGAGGATAAAGGAAACTGGAATATCTGGAGAGGTTCTGGACTCTGGTTCATGCTCATTACTCTATAGTATTAAAACCTAAAGCTGAAGGAGGCTACTACGCTGAAAAGTGTAAATTGCACAAAGCAAAGCAACATGCCATAGTGTCAAAAAACTTTTTATTACCTTTACAATAAATGTACTTTATATTTTTATTGTATTTTAGTTTGAGGTTAGACTAAAAACACAACAACATAACTTATTACCCTTTTATAGCCATATATCTTTAATTATTTAAAATCATTAATTTTAATATGAAGAAAATTATAGAGATTTAGTAAAGTAAAATAAGTTAAAGAAGGAAAACTATATGGTTCGCTGCCACATACCAAATCTGACCTCTGCTGATTGGTACATCATGGGCATTTTGACAGTGCTGCCATCTGCCAAGGTAAATGGGAGATTTATCTCTGTAAACAGGAACTGTTTTTGCCAGGTGCCCTGAAACTTTACCGAACTCAGCAGAGCCATCTGCACAGCAAACCATCCAGAGACCTCCTCATCTTCCTCCTCTTCATCTGCTCAAAGGAAGTTACCTCAATTATTGAAATGAATTCATCTCTTCTAAGCATCACTTTTAAGCTTTTTTTAGATTTAGTTTACTACTGTTTTATACTATGTTAACCCCAGTTTGGGCCAATATGAAAAAAATCTTTTAACTTCTATTGCAGATATGAACTCAAGATATTGTCATTGCTAATAAACAACCATTCCTGCTTGTAATACGCCTGTAATACATTCCTAAAAAGTTGGAATAGTAAAGTATTTACCACTTTGTCATATTGCCATTCGTTGTCCACACACTTAAAATACATTTTGGCACAACGGATAACAAGTGATTTAGCATTTCAGGTGTTATTTTGTCTCATTCGTCATGTTTTAAGATACAGCACAGGGTCACTGTTGCCTTTTTTCATTTCAAAATTCTCCATTCATTCTCTCTACAGATTAGAACTGCAGGCAGGCCAGTACAGTACCTGTACCCTTTTCATCTGTATCGTGCATCATGCATTTGCACTGTGTGCAGCATGTGCTTTTGCATTCACTTGTTGAAAAATGCCTGCACGTATTTGAAGAATGAAATGAATGAATGAGAAAGAAAAGGAGAAAGTAATATAATTGAAAGACTATATTCCGGCTCACGTCTGCTTGGCGACCCCTGCTGGAGTGGAGCATGTGTGACATAGGGATGGCTGAGGTTCATGCTGACCAGGCTGCTGTTTCTCCATAGCATAGCATGGTTGGTAAATTCAGGTAAAAGCTGGACACCAATCTGGATGAGCATTTTGTTGGTAAGCTGGAGTCGAATACTTTGACTAGAACTTTCTAGGTCATCTCTGGTATTGTATACATGCTCCTGGAAAGTAGAACCTAGGAATAAGCATAGACAGTTGCTTCAGCGAAATATAATTTGAGACATAGAAGAACGTTCAGAATAATGGACAATGCGCTGTTTACTGTCCGTATTATGTTCTGTGAAACCGGACAATACATAAAAATACATAAAAGTTTAGACACTTAAATTAAAACTCAATATAAAAGCATTTAGTACTGTACAATAAAGATATTCTTGTCTTTGTATCTTTTACAAAATGGCTTAATATGCCATAATATATTTAATGAATTGTATTACAATAAAATAACCTGGACAAATAGAAACCTGCCGAGGTGAATCACATTGCAATATCTAACATGATAGTCAATATTAAGAGGGCTTTTCATTATCAAATGGCAGTGTGGAAGTATCACGAGGCTCACCGTTGATGCTGTATCCCATGGTTCTCTCAAGCTGTGCCAGTGTGTTTCCTCTTGCACCAAGCTGCAGCAGCACTAGGTTTAATAAAATGCTCACAGGAGACATGATCAGATTGGAGCCGTTTTCCCTCAGTGCAATTGTCCGGTAGAGACTCACAATGAATTCAGCATCAAGAGTGGTGACTGGTTTGCTACTATTCCCCACCAGCCAAAGACAGAAGAAGAAGGGGGTAATGGAAAGGTGACACATGGCCATGGTGACCTCTGAAACACATGGCAGTGTGCAGAAAAATAAAATACACTTTGCGAGGCTGCAATTCTTAACTATTAGATTCATGTAATAATTAAAGCCAGCACTCAATATTTGAGCTGTATCCTCCCACAGAAATGTGATTTGGGGTTTGAAACCACTGTGAGAGTGAAGAAGGTGAATATTTGGTGGCAGCTTTGTCAACTAGTGTGATGAAAGAAGAAATGAAACAGATTGCTGTATGATGATGGATTTAATTAGAGAAACTAGGTAGCTGTATTTTTTTCAGTAAGTGGGAAATATTGAGGTGTGTTCCTGTTCCTTAAGGTCCTGGTCAGTTTTTCAAAGTTGATATGTATAGACTTACACTGTTTAACGTCCATCTAATCAACACCATCCATCCATCTATTATCTTCCGCGCAATCCTCACAGTTTCGTGGGCCAGCCAGTGCCCATCCGGCAACTCTGGGCACAAGGGCAGGAACAACCCTAGACAAGGCGCCAATCTATTGTAGCGCACACGCACGCAGTCACACACTAAGGGTCATTTTAGATACACCAATTAACCCAACAAGCATGTCTTTGGACTGTGGGAGAAAACCAGAGTAGCCAGACCTGGGGAGGACATGCAGACACCACCCTGGGATTAAACCCAGCACCTTCTTGCTGTGAGGCAGCTACCCCCCGAGCCAACGTGCTGCCCCCTAATAAACATCTGTTCAGTTTATTGAGCTTAATAATTTTTTAAAAATTATAAAAGGAAACAAAAATGTTTCTTTTAACCCTGGACGTATATGTGTGTTTGTAACTACCCCACAGGTAATGTGCATACCTGGTTATTTGTCTCTGTCAGAAACAGAGATTGTTCTTACTCAGTTAATGTGTTTAGAGACTTTTTTTTTAATGTAAGTTACTCTTGTTTGTGTTTATGACTCTTGTGTGTAAGTTGGAACTGTATGTGTCCATGTAAGTAGTACTCATTTGTTTGTCCCCCCAAACTTATTCTCTCTAACCTAGAACTATATAAACCGGTTCACTTTCACTTACTGAGACTCTGTTTTGTCTGGCTGATCTTCCACGTTGTTTGTAATCAATTAATTTTTGGATTCTGTCAGAAGTATCAAATCCCTCTCGGGTGTTACAACTTTTTCATAGAAAGGCTTGTAATACAGTAGTACATTACTGTATTTAAATTTAAAAAGTGGTAAAATTCTAGATGCTGTGTAGAGTTCCACTCATATTTTCAGTGGTATTTCTGGTGTATTAATGTATCATTCGCTATCAGGTTTTCTGTAAAAAATACTACTTATTTACATTACATATTTCATTAGTGTAGCATGAAAGACCATCGCTAAATGGTGCATACCTGTATTCACAAGAATAGAAAAGAGCATTGTGATATTTAATAATTAATCATATTCTTTTAGATGTACATCTCTGGAAAAAATGGGACCAAATCTTAAAATCAACATATCTACATGTGTACCTGCAATTCATCACTCTCCATTCATGATAAAATACTGACAAGTGGAACTACATTGCTCACACAAATGAGGGGATATTTCATTTCGAGGTATCTCCTCATTTTCGTGAACGATGTATAAAACGTTTTCAACGTAGTCTTACTTTTTTTCTTACAATATTTTGTAACTTTTTCTTTATCAGCAAAAATACAGCAGTTTGATCATTTCCTTAACATCTTTAAAGCACTGTCAAATACTATGACATAATGGCATTTAGATCAATTTTAAAGTAAATTACAGTTGTTTCAGGGAAAGATGTGACCCTCTATGTAATCACTTGTGCGTTTAGAATTGCCTATTCTGTTCTTCAGTGTAGACACAAATCATTTCTATCTCAATACAACACAATACAACATAGAATAATCTTTGTTGATGATGTTACATAATGAATATACTACATTTTCCTTTTTAAGATTGGTAGTTCACCAGGTGTGTAAAAAGTGTGAGCACAATCATACATCATAGTAGTTACATAAAATAACATAAACTAACATTAGTACTGCCGCATCTTAATTGGACCCAGAACTGGTAGACCAGTCCTTGAACTGGGTTTACATTAGCTGAAGATTCAACTTTCTTACCTGGATATGCAGAGTGATCTTACCAACGCCTCTCACACCTTGCTGGTCCAATGATGTATTTTATCTTTTGGAAGGGAATGTAATAATATGACCAACTGAGGAAGTTCACAGTCATGAGACCCCATTTAAAGAGGGAGTTGACGACATCTGTACCACTCAGTCAGCACTCCCGGCACTAGTAGGAGACAGGCAGAGGGAGGCATGTGCAGCAGCGGCCAAATCCGCTACTGAGCTGGGAAACTTCGAGACACACGAACAAGTTACTTATTGACACAAATTCTTTTTTTTTCCAATGGGTCATCAAAAAGCACATGTTAAAATGTTTATTTGGTCTGATTTTTTAAAATCCAAATACACACACAAATGCACACACTAGACAGACAAACGTTTGTGGACACACACTGAAATACATCCAAAACATGGGTTTAGTATGGAATTTGCCTTCCACCTTTGCTGTTACCCTTTGTTATCCACTAGATTTTGGAACTTGATTGCCCTGGCTCACTATGTGTCATTCAGTGCATTGTTAAGGTGTCTGTTAGAGTTGAGGTCAAGGTTCTGTCCAAGCCAAACATGTAAATGTGGTTTGATTAGACCTCAGTGTCTAATGTGTGTCTTGTCACAAGTGCTTCCACCACTGCTCTGTAAAAGAAGGCCTCTTTAACCCACAGTTTGGCCTGTAGATCCCCACATTTGTCCCAGCTGGACCCATAAATACTTGAATAGCGATAGAGCTCATGACTGAGAAGGTCAAGGAAGTGTTGCAATTTGGCAGAAGCATCCCTTGGAAACCCTCGATGTGTGTGTGGGCATTATCAAGCTGAAAATGCCAGTTGAAAGAATTGCCATGAGAGCCAACACATGCGGCCACATAATGTCCTGCAAATATCACTGATTTGTTAGTGCCCCTTATATCCCTAGATCGACCGTCGTATGTGATGGATGCCCAGATCATAACGCCAGCAATTGTGACTGCATGTCGCTCCAAAACAAAGGTACGATTAAAATGCTCACCAGACCGCCATACGTAAACCTGACTGTCGATGGATCCCAAACATAATCTGGATTCAGATCAATACAGACAATACAGTTCTAGTCCAAACAAAGGTTATAGTGGCTGGCTGTGAATTAAAGGACACAGGCACCATGTCTACAAATTGCTTTCTGTGAAGGTTCCACCTGTGTATGGATGGTTTAACCTATGCTTGCTGGCAGATTAAACAATCCTCTCTTCTCTCTATCTGAGCTGTCCAGGGTCTGTTCGTCATGTGTTGTCCCCTTAACGGAATCACTGCTCCCAACAACACCTAAAAGTTAGGTCAGAACAGCCTAGATGGTGGGAAATTAGTCAAAACAACCATCCTGCATCTCTTAGTCCACGGATGCACACCCTCTCAAAGTCTGTTAACAGGACAAATTGTCTTTCAAATCATATCTCTCACCAAGACATATACCAACCAAATGTAATCTCTGGGAGCCTTTTTATAGATAGCAGGAAAAGTACTTTTCTGCTTTAGCATGGCAAGACCCAGTATTTAATCAGACCGCACTTGTCATAATTTCAGACATCTACCTGTAATGCCGAGTTTTGCAGCCATCCAACATTTCTACCTGGGTGTGGATTTTTTGCCAATGAGTGTATTATGAATATTTGAAGTGAATGTTGCTGAAACAGCAGTGATCACTAAGCAGAAGGGATATATAGACACTTTCATATATTAAATGTTTGTTATAGTTTTTATAGTTGTAGATATTGTTATAGTATGTTCTTATAGGTTTTTTTACTCATGTTTCTTTGACATGCTATGAAGTCTTCCCATGTACACTGCATAGTATCATTAATAGATTCAAGGAATGGACACAAGCCTAAATTCAAATCTACAATCTCCAACCCCTTAGACGGCACGGCATCAAGAGCCATCATTAATCAATAGCTAATATAACCACGTGAGCAAGGGGTGACTTTGGTAAACCTTACACACTACAAAACGAAGTTACATTCACTAATGCCACTTAAATCTTTACCTAGCAAAAAAGAAGACTTGGGTTAACCATGACCAGAACAGCAGCAATAATACTAACAAATTGTAGATTGAGATTGTCAACACATGCTGACTTCAGTGTGACATGTTTCATCAGATCCAGCTTCACTTTACTCAGACCACAAAAGGCAGTAACTCTGTCCTTCCTCTGGTCAAGGGAGGATGCATTCCAATACAAGATCCAACAATCATTTATCAATCATGTAATTCAATCATCTAATTAGTTACTATATTTCTCTCCGCTATCAGCTTACATGCTCTAGCTTTGATATAGTTTATTTCATTATACTCTGGATGTTTCATTTTGAATAAATAACTTCTTACATATAACATTTAAGCCACCCAAGGAGGACTCTTTTATATTTATGTCATTTAGCAGACAGCCCTTATCCAGAGCCACTTACAATTCATACAATCTTATAGTCCAAGCAATTGTGGGTTAAGGCTTGCTCAGTGACACATCTGTGTTAATGTGGCAGAGATGGGATTTGAACTCTGTAGCTTCTGGCCCATAGTACCTTAACCACTAGGCCACCACAGTCCCTCAGTCTTCACCACTATTAGTCATCCCAAGGCTTCTTACTTATAACGTTTTAGGGAGTTTTCCCTTTCCACTGTCGCCCCAGGCTTGCTTAATTTGAGATTGATTTTATAATTTAGAAGGTTATCTAAAATTGTAAAGGCGCTTTGAGACCATGCTTATTTCTAAAGCGCTCTATAGAAATAAATGTTATAAAACTTAACGTCTCAGAACATGATCGGAAAACGGTCTTACTTTGAGGAATTTTAAACATTTTAATAATTTTCTCATATATTTGTTGACAAACTGGAGACTCCAACTCATGATTCTAATCACCTGCGTCACAAACAGACCACTCAAAATTCACATCTCCAGCAGCTGGCTCTCATCTCCTGGAAGCAGAGCTGATGCATAAAATTTATTACAAAACATAACTAAGCTTGTATATAATTAAAAAAGCATCTGTTTCATTTTGTGCCTTTTTATCCTCTGGAGAAGAAAATGTGTTTCAAAATAAAGGGGAAGAACAAAGTATGCACAGAAACAGACGGAAGTCTTTAATTGTACAACTACAAAGTTCTACACTGCTCACAAAAATTCGGGGATATTCCAAAATGAATCCGAAGGGGATCCCACAGGAACTGCTGGACAATCTGATCCTGTCCATATCCCATCTCTGTCTGTGTGCTTTGGCAGTCTTGGCAGTCCATACACCCCACTGAACAGTCAATATGTGGAACTCTCGTCCAGTTTGACATGTTTCTGTTCACTCCCATGAATTCACACTCCCATTTGCTACTCAATCACCATCTCTTTTGTGCAACTTTCTTTGATTTTCATTTGCTTTTCTGATTATCCTCTTTAATGAAATCAAATCAAATACTTCTTTTTTGAATCGCTTCATATTCATTTTCAAATATCCCAATTTTTGTGAGCAGTGTATATAGTAAGCAGAACAGAAAAAAAAACTACATTAAGTGTGGAAACGAGGTATAATTGTAGCTATTGAAATGATTTTTGACTGTATGTGGGTTTTATTTGGACTTCTTAGTATTGACTGAACCTAACCATAACTGATTCAGGGATCTTAATAATAAACCTTGATGTTACGTTATTATATTATAAGCATTGTAGTGTTAACCAGGACAATCTCTAGGTTGGAATGTGGTATATGGTTGAATGGCAGAACTCAGCTCACTCTCTCGTGTCCTTATTTCCAGATTAGTGTGACCGGAGGGCAGCAGCGCCAGAGCCGTTGTCGCAGTAGTGACGTGCCAGGTACGCAGGGATTATGAGCACTGAAAGAAAGGCAATGTGTGAAAAGACACTCCTACATTGTGTGTGCTGATTCGCAAATCTGTGCCAGTTGCTGTAGTTTAGGTACAACTAGCATACTATTATTATTTATGTACAACCATAAATCACAAAACGTTGGGACAGTATGAAAAATGCATATATAAACAGTGTTTCTTACATTTACTTTGACTTTCATTCATTTAATTTCTTGATAAATATCCATTGCTGAATTCCATAGTGTCCACAATTACATAAAAGTCAAATTGAATGTAGGAAACACTTTTATTTGAAAAACTCGTCTTCCATACTTCTCGTACTCATACTTTCCAAACTTCTTCTGATTTGGGGTTGCAATTTGGAATTTCAATTGTATTACTTGCATATCGTTGCGTGCAAAATGCTACAACACCAGAAAAGACATTCAATATCCTAAATGTGCTTTGGCATGATTACCAGAGTGATAACACTTTTAACTGAACATGTTCATTTTATTAGAAACTTTTATTTTAAAACTGTACGTGCAACCTTACATTTACATCATTTAACAGGCACCCTTATCCAAGGCGTCTCACAATTCATACAATTTACAATCCAAACAATTGTGGGTTAAGGGCCTTGCTCAGAGACCCAACTGTGGTAGTGTGGCAACTCTGGACCTTCTGGTTCAGTCCAGTTACCTAACCGCTAAGCTACCACAGTCCCACATTGTCATCCAATGTTGCATAGTAATGAGCAAAGTTCAGCAGTTTGTTTATTATGCTAACCAATTATAGGAGTCCATATACAGTAGTATGCAGAAAGCAGGGTTTTTGGGTCTAGTATAGAATAACGAAACACACATTAGCAGCATTTTAATATTGGAAGTAAACTGAAACTTTATTATGTCAATATATATATGACAAATAAATTTAATCAATTCAATGTTATTTAATCCAATCAAAGACAGCAATCGCTACATGCGCAGGTAGGCTTAGTGGCTTTGTGTGATAAACTTAATATACTGCTTGCACTCATTTTGAAAATTAAAGAAATGTCCCCTAATATTTGTGAGCAGTTTATGTACTGGAGAGCATTTTTATGATCTTGTTAAAATTGTGATTTCCTGAAAATGTTTGTTTTTCAACCATCCCACCACAACCCCCACCAATAACGATCGCTTACTTCCACTGATTTAATAGCCTACTCCATACACTCCCTCAAGCATTAGCCATACCATAGAATGTTAAGTAGAAAACAAGATGCGACAGCCAAAATCCTGACTCAGAAATGGATGGAAAATGGAAATAAAGATTGGATATGCAAAATGCAGACAGTATATCCCCAAAATAAGTCACATTTTGTCTGATTAACTTAATTACTTCAGTGAAAAATATGTAAAAAATACATTTACTTAAATAAAAAAATAGATTTTTCTCACAGTTTTGATTCTGTTTTTGAAGCTCAGCCTAGAATTCACCGAACGCAGACAGGACAGGGTATACCTCAACACCTCAGTGATCCATTGTCTACTTTGTAGTGTATTCAATTGAAGAGGGGTTGAAAAGGATTTGCAAATCATCATATTCTGTTTTTTTCTATGTTTAATTATATTTATGTTTCTTCCCTTTATACTCAATCATGACACTCACCTGTTTCCAATTAACCTGATCACCTGTTAAATGTTCCAAACAGGTGCTTTTGGAGCATTCCTCAACTTTCCCAGTCTTTTGTTGCCCCTGTCCCGACTTCTTTGGAACGCTTTCAAATCAAATTCAAAATGAGTGAATATTTGCAAAAAACAATACATTTGATCTGTTTGAATATTAAATATCTTGTCTTTGTAGTGTATTCAACTGAATATAGGGACAATTGAATCTAATTTGTGACACTGTTTACATAACAATAAAAAGCTGCTTTGTGACAATGTCTATTGTAAAAAGCTGTACAAATAAAATACAATTTGGATTGAATATGGGTTCAAAAGGATTTGCATTGTATTCTGTTCTTATCTATGTTTTACACAACGTCCCAACTTTTTTGGAACTGAGGTTGTACAATAAATGTTGCAAATAAGTGACGTTATTAGTATTAATTGATAAAAATGTTAATACATTAAGTGCTTATTTCATATCTCCCAGAAGTTAGGTATGTTACTGGCATTCACAGCATGCAGTTAAAGTCAAATATGTCCCAGTACTTTCAGTCGAAATACGCTCCTCGTGCATTTTAAGGGCGGTGGCTGATCAAAGTCTCTGTATCAGTACTTGTATTGCAAACAAATGCAAATACCTTATCCTTAATAATCTTGGTTAATGCATTTGTTAAAACAGAAAGCACATTACTCTCCCACATGCTGGCCCCCCTCTGAGTCCAGGGGTGGGTTGTTATCTCCCTGCTCAGACTGAGCCTCTGATTTCTGACCCATCTGTTCCAGGGCGCCTTCATTAGCAGTCTCTGTGCAACCTTGAGCATTTCTGTTGTCCTCGGTCTCTTTCATGCTCTGCTCTTCATCCTCCTCTGTGGTAAAGAGGTTCCTTATGGAGTCTTTCACCTCCTCCCTCAGCTCATCTTCGGACTCCTCAAAGTTCCTGAACAAGCCACGAGACCGTTTCATTCTTCTGTTCAGTTAAATATATGTAAATTGCAACGTTGATACAATCGTTAACATTATAAAAATATACAATGTTCTATCAAATAATTGCAACATTAAAAAAGAATTACCACATATTACTTATTGTATAACTTTTTGTTACTTGACTAGCACCTGTACGCCTGAGCGCCTGTAGTTATACAGTTTTGAACAACATGCACAACATTTTTCGGCTTACCATATAGAGGCACTTTGTAGTTCTACAATTAAAGACTGTAGTCTATCTGCTTCTCTACATCCCTTTTCCCTCAACTACTCTGTTCCATAATTGTCAGAACCCCCACACATCAGGCACTATTTGGGTGGTACTTGGATGTGTCAGTGTGTGCTTTGCTGGTACGATCGGCTCAGACACAACAGTGCTGCTAGAGTTTTTAAACAATGTGCTCACTATGCACTCTATTAGGCACATCCACTATACTGTGCCACCTAGTAGATGTCAGGTCAGAGACCATCATGCCCTAATCCTTCATAGGAACGATGGTGGCATTTTTGGTTGGTGGGTTTTTTTTAGTCCAGCAGCACTCAAACAGCATCCACACACACCAGCACAACACACACTAATACAACACATACTAATACACACACATACAACCAACCAGACAATACCTCATCTGTGGTAACCCAATGGGGGCAATGAACATTAGAGAACAGAGAAAAGTTGATGAAGAGAATATGTTGAGAAACACAAAGACAACAGCATATAATTAAATATACATTATATATCAATTTATTTATATTTTCTTTGTACTGTTTTAAACTGGCCAGTCCTGATCACAATCAAATTGAAAATAATTGGAGAGCGCTTAAATCTGCTTTTTGAAAAGGATCTTAAAAGAAGGGAGAGGACTTTTTCTAAACATCTGGACTGATTATAGTAACTCGATGTGGATAAAATAATGAAATGGCTGTTAGTAAGTTGTCACTTACAAAAAGCTCAAAGCTCCTAACTACAACACTAAGAATACTGGCTGAACAGAATATTGAAAATAAAAGAATATTTAAATGTAAAATTTGCTTTGTTGTTTGATGATTCTCACGTGTCATCATCATCATCATCATTATCATCAACATCATCATCGGATCTGGGATCTAGGCCCTCCTCATCAGCCTCCGCCTCAGAATCATCCTCGTTTAAAGCATCTGATTTTCCAGCTTCCTCAATCAACTCTCCCTCCATAGTAGAATCTTCACCCTGAGAGATGCAGATTCCTAGAAAACAGGGTATCAAGTAAAAAGTTAAACCAAAGTATTCGCATTTGTGAAAGTGAAATAACATGCTCGTTGTTATGCAGGAAAGCAGAAAGCAGAGATAAACCAAGCCGTCAAGCTGGTGATGCCTGTTGTAGCTACTGAGGCAATATTTTTGAGTGTACGGAAATGGGTTGTAAACAGTAAATGACAGCAACAAACTAAATTTGACATGTAAGCAGGATAACATGGAAAAAAAAGTCAAAGTCAGAATAATTACAGAATTGCTAAAGAAAATTTGTCGAAGTGTGTGGGGGACTGGGCAGCTGAGGTAAATGAGATGCTGTCAAACAGCAAACGATTATCAAAGCTAAATTAACTAACCTGGAGTCCTAATCCAGACGTAATAACGTCTGCATATTTGGCGTGCCAGAGGGCTAGTAAGAAAGCTCCAACCTATTATTCGTTTCTAACTTTTCTCAAACATGAGATTTCATTACATTACATTCCATTTACATTTCCAGCATTTAGCAGATGCCCTTATCCAGAGCGACTTACAACTCATATAGTCTTACAATCCAAGCAA
>JAUZST010023809.1:0-31421 GCA_034779995.1 Parotocinclus haroldoi
GTGTGGGTTGTCACGTCGTTAGCCGGATGGACATAAAAAGCCGCCTTACTGATCGCTCCGTAATGGCGGACGACGGCGGACGCGACGGGCAGCTCGGCGGTGCAAGGTAGGCTCCCTAACAGTGTGTGTGTGAGAGAGAGAGATAGCAGCCAGTTAGAAATGTGGGATTGCTGTAAAAATCAGCCCTATAAAACAGCTCTCAGATACTTATTTTAGGCCTACTTTGGAAACAGTAGTTCTGAGAGGGCCACAGACAAGCACAAGCAGGTCCCACAGTTTGATTGTTCACCATACAAACACAGGTGTCACCTTCCATAAACAAGCCCGTTTCTGTCTGGACCATTTACAAGCACTTAGTAGAAGAAAAATTGTTGCATTACATCCATTACATGACTTGCCATGGACAGCCAGCTACCATCACCTTTCTTTGGAGTTGTGTCATAAATGAAAAACTTGGACTGCTATAAACTGGGTTCATATTGTCTTTAGTAACAAATCCAGGATCTGTTTGAAATCCAGTGACGGTTGGGTTGAGCATACTGCAACCACGTGTTTCCTCTCATTGCAGGTTTCCTCTCATAGTGAGTTTTGCAACAATTAGACATTTATGTCTGGGTGCTATATTTTTTGTTACTGAATTTATATACTCATTCTTCTATACTTTTGTTCAATGCAACCAATTGTATGTCAATTTGACAGCACACGTGCGAGCAATAATCCGGTGGTGATGGGTCTTGACCAATTTTATGCAAATCCCCTTACTTCTTCAGCACTATGATGGGATTGTCTAGTTAAAATATGTATGAGTCTGAATCCTCTACATGCATACATTGCTGTGACCACCGTCAATTGCTTCTAACAAAAGCATTAGCAAAGGATGGTAGTGACCATTTAAACAATAATAAAATATATTGCCAGAACTAACTCCACTGCTAGAGGACTAGAAAAGCACACTAGAAAAGAAAGTAAAGGTGGTACATCTTACTTAGAAGCTAAACTTTATTACCACTTCCTTGTTTCTATACTCATTGTCCATTTTTATCAGTTTCACTTACCATATCAGAGCACTTTGCAGTAATTGCACACTGTAGTCTATCTGTTTCTCTGCATACTGTGTCCCCTTTACCCTGCTCCTTCAGTGCTACTGTCAGGATTTCCACAAGATCAGTATAGATCAAGTACTATTTGGGTGAAGGATAATTCTTAGCACTGCAGTAACACTGACATGGGGATGGTGTGTTATAGTGTGTTGCTCTGGTATGAATGGATTAGACACACCAGTGCTGCTGGAGTTTTTAATTTGTCTGGAAACAAGGAGATGGCCCAGTTCGTGTATAATTTAATAGAATAAGACAGTGTGAGAGTAGCTTTCTGCATACTGCTAACTACTACATACTACTAGCACTGCTGCCTCACAGCAAGAAGGTCCTGGGTTTATTGCCAGGGCGGAGTAGCCTTGGTCCTTTCTGTGTGTCCTTCCAATGTCTGTATGGGTTTACGCTGGGAATTCTGGTACTTCCTCCCATAGTCCAAAAGAATTTGTGTAAGGGTAATTGATTACTCCAAATTGGCATTGACTTAACTATATTTATATGATAAGTCTTCAGATATACTTGTGTATGGATCTAACCTTGTTTATGAAACTGAGTTGGCAACTGATGCTGATAGGGGCATTAAATAAGACAAACAAACAATTATACTAACAAATACAAAGTGGATGCAGTCGTAAAACTATTTCCACTATTTCATGTCACATGCAGCTATAACATTATTAATGCTCATTGACTCTTCATTGTATAATGAGTTTATTAGGTAGTCTAACGTTGGGGGTGGGGTGGGGAGTAATTGAAGGCATTCATTAAACTAGCAAAGGCATCAGTTATCCTAACATTACAAAATTTATCCAATTAATATTAAACCCTTCAGTGTTAATTAGTTTTTAATTTCTCATCCATCGTACAGTAACTCTCACATTAGTGCTATATAATTTAATCTAAAGAACATTTAACAGGATTGTTTTTATGCACAGTAATACCCCTATGACTGATTGGCAAGCAGTGGGGAAATTCTGTTCATCCCTGTACAATAAGTAGCTTAGAAACATCCCTGATTACCATTGAAGCAAATTACAAACTTAAAAACATTTTCAGGCAGTTTTATTCATTTATCATTTCAGTAGGTAGTTTGGTGAAAAGTTTCAGTAACTACAATTAAATATGATATTAAAGTACTGAAGATCATTTGAAATCAGGCCATCTGCACATTTGATTGAACCTAATTCAGGGTAGCTATTACCTTTAACTTGCACCGGAAATTAAGAAATGGAAAGCAGCATCCGCCTTTGAAGACTGAATCAAAATCAGGAAATTAACTGAGCTAAATGAGTTGATATGGCTCATTCCAGAATGCAAGATCATCAGCATAGTGCAACAGCAGTCAACAAATTGATTCTGCAGACACAGAACATTAGACATTGCATATTAACATTAATGGGCCTAATAGGTTATGTTAAAGCCCTAACATGCAGACACTAGGACAGAGTTTGATAAATGCACACTTACATATTATATTTATTTGAAGTATTGTTGTTTTTATTGTCTAAAAGCATCCATCGTTGCAGTGATATTCACTGGTCTAAGCATTATTGTGAAATCAGTCTGATTTTTCTTTAAATACTGAATTCCTTTTTGCCATATACATACATCTTCAGAATCTCAATTCCTTCAACTTGACAATCTTTACATGTTCAGAGTTTATTTAATATGCAGTACATAAATAAGAGTTTCATTTGTCAGTCATCCTCAAGTCCTTTGCTGGTGATTATTGAATTATCCATATCCGAAATGTGAATGCATGTTTTCATAGGAAAATATAGGAAAGACAAAGAAAACATATATAATATACACCAATAATCACTTTAATTATAAACAGTTACTAGGAACACTAGGAAATATTCAACATTCTTTGTTCATCCCCTTTACTATGCTCTCAAATAGTCATGAACCCTGCAAAACCACAATAGATCAGGTTCATTTGGGTGGTCGATTTTCATTCTCAGCACCGCAGTGACACTGGTGTTGTGTTGATAGTTTGTTGTGCTGGTACGAGTAGATCAAACACAGCAGTGCAGCTGGAGTTTTAAACACTGTGTTTACTGAGTTTATACCATGTTACTCCACCTTGTAGATGTAAAGTCAGAGACAGTAGCTCAGCTGTTGTTGTGTGTGTTGTGTGTGTTTTAGTAGTTGCAAATGACAATTTAATGATGTAGTACAGGGATGTTCTTGTCAATATGGATTTACCAAGGTGTTGATGCCATTAGCACTAGAATCTATTTCTCCTAGGCTGAACTGAAAGTCAATTGATCGATTATTGATTATTTAAGCAATAGAGTTGGCATTTAGTTTTTACAGAGATCAAACAACACTAACAATGAATGAAAATTAATTTAAGAGCCAGATAAAAATGTAATACAACAGTACTGCTGCTAATGATAAGTACTGCTTGGCAAAGAGAACAAAGAATGATAATGAGACCTAAACTATTTACACATTTCTGTTAGGGTTCCTACCTTCCTCCCGGAGCGTTCGGCCGTCCTCGCCGGTCACCATTACAGAGCTATCGGTGAGGCGGTCTTTTATCCATTATCTTGATTATGCCCTGATCCTGAACAGCTGCTTCATGTCTTATAAAGGTGGGGTTTTCAGCACTGTTCGTGGTCGGGTCATCATCGTCACACCAGTATTCCATCTCCGGTCGGTTCACGCGTCTGACCACCTTGCGCCCTTCCGCGTCTCAAGAAATAGTGGTAAAGTCCGGGGGCTTCTAGTGCCGATGGATTGGTACGGGATGGACTCTCGCTCGCCCTCTGGCGCTTCGGTGTCCTCGTGTACTCTTTACAGCAGCCACCTGGTATCGCGTTAAACGAATGCGCACTTTGCGCTCTGAGTCCATCTTTAGTCGGCCGGCAAACATGCACTCTATAAGACGTGTGCCGGCATGGCTTATATTTAGTTGCATGCACATTCGAGCTCATGCTCGATGCCTGGCATTCGGAATACGTCAGTGCTTCGCCATTAAAGTGATGTCCCAGAACCATGCTTTCGCACCTCTGCCCCGACTGGCGCTTTGGTGCCCTCTCACGACAAGTTCGCTCGTTGCTCCCATTCAGGAAGCAACTTTGGCGTGCCACATTATTCTTTCGGTTTTGTTTTGTTAGGAGCCTGATGCTCCGCTTTTAACCTATTTCCCCATTCTTATTATACGTGGTGGGATATGCTTATCCCGCATACCTGGGTACAAAGAAAATCCACCACATCTCATAACAATTTTTTAACTTACTTTCTTTAAACTATTTGTCCTTTTGATCATTATCTTACAAATGAGTACACCCCTCACATTTTTGTAACTATTTTGTTATATCTTTTCTTGAAAGAACACTGAAGACAGTAACAGTGTAAATTTGCTGTGCCCTCAAAATAACTCAACACGTTGCAGACACCGAAGCGCCTGAGGGCGAGCCTTAGCTCGAATCCTTGTTGAGTGCCGACGGAGGAAAAGCATGATTTAAACCGCCTCACCGATAGCTCTGTAATGGCGATCGGCGAGGACGGCCGAACGCTCTGGGGTAAAGGTAGGAACCCTAACAGTACAAATCCCAACAAACCCCCCTCCCCCCAAGGACGCTTGACACCATCTAAAGTAATTAAGTTTATCTTGGTCTCAACAGACCACAGGACATGGTTCTAGTGATCCATGTTTTTAGTCTGCTTGTCTTCAACAAACTGACCCCAAACTCAGGATATGGATATACCTCTGGATATGATGCTGAGCACATCCTCTTAACTTCTTTGGTTGACCATGGCAAGGCCTGTTCTGGGTAACCCCTGTCCTGTTAAACCTCTGTATGGTCTTATCCACCATGCGGCAGCTAACATTCAGGGTGTTGGCAATCTTCTTATAGCCTATATGTATATTTTTTCTGATTTTTAAAGATTCTTCTGCCATGAGGTGCCATGTTGAACCTCCAGTGACCGGTATGAGAGAGTGTGAGAGCAATAACACCAATTTAATGGATACCAAGTTAATAACACCAAAAGTAACACCAGTCTGGAGCTTTCTAAATGCCTATCGCAGGAAATAGCTAAGTATTATGACATTTTCAAACTAGACCTGATTTTTTTGATGGAAAAACCACAGTAGTTGCAAACAGTGACAAAAACTGTGTGAATGTATTTGCTGGCAAAAACTGTAAATTCATGCACACAAATTTGATTTATGAAATTTAATATGATTGATGAGTGGATCTATGTAGAAGTATATATGCTTCCGATCCAGGCAACTCTTTGTAATATTATTACCATTGTTATAATATTAATATTATCCATATCATATGTTAAGCTCAAAGAGCAAAGAGTGAACATAGATACTCCAACTGGAAAAATTAGGCATTTAGAAGTATTCTTATATAAGCTTTCAGAGAGGTGCCCGGCAATATAAGAGTACCAATGTAATACAAGGTTACTTTAATCATATCAGTGTGCAGAGAAGTGGTTGTTTCTGAAGAGCCTATTAATGCACAAGCCCCAGTTGTCCAAAAACAACTAGATGGATAACTGTGAGTTCCTGTTGCTCCTAAACCAAATGAGGATTTCTAATTGATCACTGAGTTACGTGTGCTTTTGTTGTATTAATGTATATTTATACGTATGTATTTGTATCTGTTAAATTATGTACTTTTTCAGAGGACAGAGCTACATGGCTGTGAGTAAGAAATGTATGTGAATGTATAGGAATAGCAGTCAAATTAAGTCATATTTTAGAAGACTGGCATCTATCAGTCTGATCTTTACAACATGTTTGTAGAAGTGTATCATGACAATCAAAGGAGAGAAAGAGTTGTTGATGCTCATTAGGTTGGAAAAGGTTACAAATATATCTATAAAAAGTTTGGACTCTAAACCACTTTTTTGGACTAGGCAAAATTGGTTGCATTAGGAGAAAATAGAACTTTAAAAGTTTAAATAGTACTTTTCATTTAACTAAAAGAACTATGTTTTTGAATGACCAATTTCTGACCTTAATCAAATAGAATGTTGCAGAAAGACCTACAGCGAGCAGTTTGTGAAAGAACAACCATCAGCATCTCAGAATTGAAGCTGTTTTGTATGGAGCAAGATTGTAAATTGAAGGGTGACGTGCAGGACTGATCAACAGTTACTGGAAATGTTTAGTGGTAGTTATTACTACACGATGGGGGCACAATAGTTACTGAAAGCAAAGGCTATGTAATATAGATAATTGTGCTCAATAAAGAAATTACCAATTATAATATTGTTAATCATTTGTTTAATTAATTTCTACTACTTTTTTGTTTTGTACTTTTCAAATACCACAAATTCTGTAACCCATTCAATTTAAATGTTATCCATGGTGTGGAAAACATAAGAATTCCATTTTAAAGTCATTTTAAAAAGTTGTGTTAGTTAGGGGGAGGTTAAGTGGCATTTGATTAATTTGTTATTTAACTTTCCCATAAGACTTCTTGTTTAAAACCTCAAAATAAATGTGTCTTTTTAAGCACTTTCACTTACCAGTGCCAAAAGGGGAATCAGCACCCATCTCGTGTCCATGGTCCTCTAATCCAGATTAATTTAAGGCTGATGTAATTTCTTCCAAGAAAATTACACGTCTCTGAAACTATAATACCAGTATGTGATTGGATTATGAAAGGAACTAAAACTGAGCTATAATCATATATAGTATGCAGGATTCAAGCAGTTTCAGTACGGGGCACTCTTATGTCATGTGCCACTAGGATAAGGAAAGGAAATAAATATGTGGTTTAAAGGTTTATCTAGGGGCCACATCTATGTGTTTACTGCATTCATCAATATGATATTGAGATTCTGGTGGGAGGTAAGCTTGCATAAGGAACATTGTCTCACACTCTTACCCACTGTGCCTCATTATTGAAGTATGTCTGCTGACCATGTAAGGAATGCCAGAATTTGCCTCCCAAGACACAATTTATAGCTGAATGTAACTGCACGGATTAATGCCTATCCAGAATAATGGGGGATCTAATTGCATAGCATATTGAGAACAGCTCAAATTTATGCTGGTTTGTAATGTTGGTATTAGGGAGGTTTGAGCTTCTGCATGCAGGACACATCATATTTGGATACAGAGTGTCAAGGATAGAGAGCAAGACAAGTAAGTTTAAATGTACTGGTGGTTGAGGAGTTACTCATACTTACTCTTAAAATGTCATAATCAGATTAACCTTAATAATTAATGGTAGGGGTAAAGAAGTATTCAGTATGTGAAACCTGAAAATGTTTTATTCACCACATGCATGTGAAAAGATCAATAATGCACAGACAAACTGTCCATGAACATGGGTGTTTGCTTTTAGTGTATATCATACTAATAAGCAGTTTAATATCTGATCTGACCCCAATCAATGTGAGAATAACATACATTTTTAATCTAGGAGTTAAAGTGCTTAGTTCCACAAATCAGAGCTAGTGCATTGATGCTTCACTGGTGATTAGCATAGTCAAAGATTAAGTATCTATGCAGCTTATTCTCTTATTACAGATGCTCCTTTTTGACACATTTTAAATTAAAGCAAGCATCACATGCACCAAGGCTGACTATTTAATCAACTTGAAGCCACAAAAGCCCTCCTGACTTGGCAGCAAAGAATCAACATGATACTTTCAGCCTGTCATAATGATCCTCAGTCTCATCAGCAAGGCATGTGTGATTCTCTGTATGACAGCATCTGCAAAAGGCTCTTTGAGAAGTAGGCCCTCATTTTGACAAATGAACCAGGTAATACATAACCTGTTCAGGCTTTCATTGAAGATCCAGTGTGGAGTGCACAAAGACAGAGCCTTACAGAAACAAACACCCATTGATGTTTGAAAGCTGTGGTAAGATATCAGCCATGAGCTGTCAAAAAGATGAAAGCTATTGTACTGGCTTGTACCGTTTGCTAATACTCCATGATATCTTCAAACAATACATGGTGGTGAAAATAGAGCAGATGTTGTGGGTCGAGTTTGGTATATATTTGCTGACCCTGGACCTCAGATTGGTGTGTGACATGATACTTGCTTTCAGGTTATGTGACCACTACAGTGAGTGCTTAGATAGCTCCACTGAACAAAGTGCCCCTGTTCAAATGCATTTGCAAGTATGTGTGTGTGTTATTTTATACTGTCAGAGAGGAAGTCTATTAGCCACAAAACCATTTACCAAGTAAATACTGCAACAGACTGACAATATAGATACTGTGCTACATTTGTGCTGACTAGTAACATAGATGTACCTGTCTCACATTTCACTTTTCTTTCAGAAGTTACATGTGACTACATGTCAAATCTCAATAGAAAATCTGTTTACAACACCTAAGATCTCTGAAAGATTTATTAAGATGTCTCATCAGTCAATATTATTGAATAAGGAAGAGGAAATATTGTGCCAAATCAAACATGTGCATAAAAATCAGGCAGTTTGCCTCCAAGTTACCAATGGCCACCACTGGTACTGTTTGCCAACAAGGTAATGAGACTCAGAGAGGAAAGTTAAATATACTGTGTGAATAAGAGAGCAAATGGAAAGGGAGTAAGAGAAAACCATAACAAAGTTTATTAAAAACTTATTGGAGGATTAGAGTGTCTAATAAAGTGACCTCATATGGCCCACAAGTAGGGTGTAAAATAAATGAGAAAATACATGCCTGAAGTGGGTTTGATTAGAATAGACGTCAATTGGCATGGGAAAGGAAAATCCTGTAGGTGATTGGTAGGTAAGGAGAGGTTATGGAGAGGAATATGGAAGGAAAGACGGTACCAAAATCTATTGTCTAATATCTAATATGTAATCTTATATTGCAATTATTACGAGGCAGGATGGTATGCTGGATGACAGTGGAGGTGAAGAAAAGGTAAAGAGGGAGGGCTAAACTATAAATCGCATGGTGAAAGTTGATGTAGAAGGACTGTGGGGCAATATTCAAGGAGGAATTGAGGCAGGGGCAGGTCATAATAAAGATGTTCTGGACGACTGGGCAACTACTACAGAAGTGCTTATGGAGTCAGACAGGAAGGTATGATATCTGTATAGAAGAAGGAAGACAATGAGACCTGTGGAGTAATCTCAAGTACAGAAAAGTGAAAGAATGAAAATGGTTCACAAAAAGAATGTTAATTGCTGGTGAGATGAATATAGTAGGCAGTAGTACAAAGAGATACAGCAAAAAGCAAAAAGATGTGGCTAATAAAAAGGCTCATGGTAAGCTGTATGAGAAGCTAACAACAAAAGATGGAGAACATAACATGCACAGAAAGGCCAGACAAAAGGACTGAGCTGCAAAACCTGTGCGGCACGTTTAAGTGAAAAAGCATGCATATAGGAATGCACTGACAGGTAAGTAGGGTGTATTGAGAAGGCAGAAATAATACTTTGAGTCGATGATAAATTCAGAAAATGAGAGAAATTAGGTGGATGTCATGGAGAGAATCATGAGGTGGATTAACAAAGACAAAGTGTCTATGATGAGAATGCAAAGGGAAAGGCAGTTGGCCCAGATGACATATCAGTAGAGAAATAGAGATGTTTGTTAAATACGGCAGTTGAGTTCTTAACGTAAGTGTTGATTAACCTAAAACTTGGAGAAAGAACAGATTTTTGAAGTGTTGAGAAATAGCATTGTGTTAAAGATATTTATTAATAAGCTACAGTAACTACAGAGGTATTAGGTTGTTCAGTCACAGCTTGAAGTTATGGGAAAAAATGGTGGATGCTAGGCTGAGAGGAAAATAGCTTATCTGACAGCAGCAATATGGTTTCGGGCCAATAACGAACACTACAGATTCAATGCTTTTAAGTGCGTCAATGGAGAAGTCTAGAGAAAACCAGTAGGAGTTGCACTGGGTTTGTAGATGTGTTACAACATATAGTACAACATACAAATATTACAACATGCAGAAAGAGGAGCTATGGTACTCTATGAATTCAGAAGTGGCAGAGAAGTATGTGAGGGTGGTGCATGATATGGATGAGGACAATGTGACAGTGGTCAGTTGGAATGAGGTATGAGTTCAGGGTGGAGGTCAGACTGCTTCAAAAATAGCTTTGAGACCCAATGGTGACAGGTTGAAAGACAAAATAAGACAGGAGTCTCGAATGTTATGTAGTCATTTGAAGTAAGACAGAGAATACAACAGTAATTGGAAACGCCCAAGCCATTTAGAATTTTCTGTATTTTTGCATATATATGATCTACAAAGAATTTTACACAAATTATACAAGACGATATAAAGAACACAAACAAATGAGACAAAAATATTATAATAAGTAATTTACTTGTCAAGAAAAATATATTACATATCAATAAGTGGAAAAAGTATGTCAACATTTATCATTTGCATATTAGCAGTTAATTTTAAGGTGAATCACACAGTGCAAATGTGTATTGTGGAGAGATTAATTAGTTATTCCAGATCTTTTTCCTTTTTTTTTTTGGAAAAGATAGACACTCCAGACCAAAGATAAAAAGGATCATCCAGACTGTTGTCAGCAACAAGTCCAAATGACTTGTTAGAGCCTTCACAATTCCATCTTTTCCAGAGACGTCCATGAGTTTATGAACAAGCAAGTGCAAAGCAAGTAAAATCAGAAAAAGTTGGAAGTGAAATATTTAAATCCCTTCCAGTATTTAAGAGTATAATTTTCTCTAAACATTTTAATAATTTTCTCACACATTAGTTGACCACTGGAGATCATTTGCCCACCTTTGCATTTCAAAGACTCAGGCTTTTGTGGACACTGCTTTTGTACAAAATTATGATTGCAATTACTTGTTGACATCACATGTTTAAAATCACATCATATTTGTTTTCATTTTCTCTACTAGCCATGCAATTTTTGTTGTAAAGTGTTTCAAAAAATGAAAAGTGAAATGCAGGAATTAATGTTTATTAACAAATGAAATTGAAGTTTATTGGGTAAAATGTTACAAATTCTAGATTCATACTGTGTGAAAAGCCAAAGTACTGTTTTTATATTTTATTTACATTTTAAATACTATTACTTTTTCTGATTTAGAGTTGTATTTAAAGAACAGGGATCTATTAGCATCCAGTCTTTATAACATATTTTTGAAAGTGTATCATGGTACAAACACAAAAACTTCCTGAGGACCTCAGAAAAAGAGTTGCAGAAAAAGGTTGAAAAAAAGATCATAGAGTTTGGACCCACCAGTCTAGAATCTGACTATAGTACCACAGTCCTCCAGAAAAATCTGAAGGATTATACCATAAAACTCTAAAGGAAAATGTAAATACATTTATCCATGAACTAAAGTCAAGTGGATCATGTCACAAGACAATTACAGTACCTTACTCACAGAAAAATTGGTTAAATGTTGCCTTTAAATATTTAAGGCTGACCTTAGTCTTACCTTAAGTTTGTGAGACGAAATCCACCAGCATTCTAGAGCTAAACCTGATCTGGGAATCTAGGAATGGGCTAAAGCTCTCAGAAGTAATCATGCAATAAAAGGATCAATATGGACAATATGGATAGGACAATTTGGAGACAGTAAGAAATGTGAGCTTTAGGTTATTTGGTCATGTTGAGAGGAGGGATTAAGTCACCAGACTGGAGGACAAGATATGTATGGGTGTGGTGAGAGAAGAAATGAAAGTGAGACAAAAGACGATGCAAAGGACATGGTGAGATGGAGGCAGATGATCAAATGTGGTGACCCCTAATGGGATAAAAAAAAGAAAATTTAACCAAAAAAAGGAAAGCCTAAAGAAACATGAGAAATATGGATGGAAATCACATTGATTTAGGATTGAATCAGCTTCTAGACCTTCCTGCTGAGAATTGAATTATTTGTTTAATGAAAAGCACAGTCTTGTAATGTGGTAATTTATGAGCCAATCACCCACAAATAACCAGAGAGTGCAGCCTTAATTAGAGAGAAGCAATAAACAAACTCAACTGTTCAACTGAACAATTCTACTAAATTAAAACCATATGTAATGACCCAAACATTTTACCAGCCAGCCACTGGTTGGCTTATTTTCCCTGATTATTTTTTGGACCTGACTTTGGTGTGGTCTTCCCCATCCTTTTCACTTTACGGAACCATCATCCATAAACAGTGTTGGCAAAGTTACTCAGAAACAGTAATATATTACTGATTACTCATTACTTTCTGGAAAATGTAATCTCATTCGTCATTACATTACTTTTAAGTTACATTCTAAAATATATGTGAATTAAACTATACTCGAATTAAACCCTCATACAAATCTGGAAAGTACATTTTACATTTATATTTAACTATTCTTAAAGCTCTCGGTACAAGTACACATTTGTAAACAACAGAACACTATAGTTCAATAAAATTTTTCTTTTGGCTTGGACATAACTTACACTTCACAATAATGTTTTTCTCTCCGCGTTCAGCAAATTCAAAATCATGAGAATATCTCCACTCCAAACATCTATCTAAACTATCTCCAAACAGTCAGCCTCATCCTCTGCCGTCGTTCCTACACTGTGTTCATGCTCAGTGTTACCAAATCCTAAAGAAGGAAAGTTATTATAGGTTTACCTAAAAGTCGCTGGTAATAAAATGCTGGTGGAGATAGCTAAAGCCAGCTGTAGAACAATGTTTCAATTGGTACTGTCAAGGAATCTAGCATTACATACACAATGTAAAAACACCCTAAACATGTTTAAAACTACAAATGAAAATTCTTGTATTAATGCTTGATTTGTTATTGGTATGGATCTACTGCTCTGATTGCAGTTACTGTACTGTGAGACTAGTGAGGGCTTTGGGATGGTGGAGGGTCTCGTTCAGGACAATAATTGCAGAACGATATGCGCGTTCATGTCCGAGTCTCCAGAAGTCTCCAACAACACCAGAAAAATCCCATGGTTTTATCGCTAATTGCTTTTTTTAAAAAAAAAATATCTGTAGGGGTCTGAAAAGTCACTAAATATAGAGACAAAATCGTTAAGTTGGCAATACTGTGTGCACGTCACAGTCAGTCACATGAACAACTGACAAGGAAGCTGTCTTATTCTTATGCAACTGATTAATGCGTTTTAAAAAATTATATCTTTAATAGAAAAATGTGAGTAACGCAGGAAACATAAGTTCAAGTTCAAGTTTTTATTAAGTTAATAATTGTAATGTGATTACAAAATATTTAGAGATGTGTAACATTACTGCGTTACAGAAAAAAGTAATCAGATTACTGTAATGCGTTACTTTGTACTGCATTACCCCCAACACTGTCCATAAATGTGCAGCCAGCGAGATGGTTCTGTCTCACCTTCTGACACTATACATATTTTTCTTGCAGGTCCATACTAAATCAATCATAGTTTACATAAAATGCTGGTGGAGATAGCTGAAGCTAGCTGTAGAACAATGTTTCAAATGGGACCGTCAAGGAATCCAGCATTACATACACTTAATGTTGTATAGTTGTGGGATACATGTGTTTTTAAGAATGTTTTAAATTTATGGATGTATGAAACCAAAATAGAAGGTTTAGGAAAAGGAAGATAAGATAAGATAGTCCTTTATTAGTCCCACAGTGGGGAAATTCACTGTGTTATAGCAGCAAGGGATAGCAAGGCACTCAGTACAAAAATAGACAAATAACTGTACAGTATATACAATATGAATAATAAAAATTAGGAAATTAAGAACTTAAGATTGTATTGCACAGGTGTATGGGAAAATATTGCACAATATGAAATTCTGTTTTCTGTAAGTGTGTATGTGTATATATATATATATATATATATATATATATATATATATGTATATATGTATAGTCTACTTTGACCTGCGATACCGCTCCTTCACACACTCGGGGTGTGAAGCACTGTGTCTAAGGGGCTTCCCAGGACAGAGCCTGGGGCCGCCGCCCCAACAGACCACTCCGTAAAAGATGGTAACCGCTTTGTCAAAGAAGGTCCTCAGGAGTTTTCCCTGCACTCCAAATGACCTTAGTCTTCTCAGTAGGTAGAGTCTGCTCTGGCCTTTTTTTGTAAAAAGCAGTGGTGTTGACTCACCAGTCCAGCTTGTTGTTAAGGTGAACAACCAGGTACTTATAAGAGTCCACTCTCTCGATGTCCATACCCTGGATGTTCACTGATGGTGGGTGATGCCTGCACCTGTGGAAATCCACCACCAGTACTTTGGTCTTCCGCATTTATCTGGAGGTGGTTCTGCAGACACCAGTCCACAAAGTCCTGAATCAGTTCTCTGTACTCACCGTCCTCCTCATTAGTTATGAGGCAGAAGATCGCTGAGTCATCCGAGAACTTCTGGGGTTGACAGTTCGGTGAGCTGTATATGAAGTCAGCAGTGCACAGGGTGAAGAGGAATGGTGCCAGGACCGTTCTCTGAGGTGCCCCTGTGTTGCTGACCACCATATCAGACACACAGTCCTTTGTCCTTACATACTGTGGTCGGTTGGTGAGGTAGTCCAGAATCCAGTTTGACAGGCGACTGTCCACTCCACTATGTTCCAGCTTGTCCTGTAGTACAACATAACAACACCATCAAGAGAATGTGGATTATGCAGTAGTAAGTGACACTAAACACACAAGCTGTTCTACCAAAATTTTTAAAGGAGAAAAGCGTTTGGTATAGCCAATCCAAGGTATTTAAACAGAAATGTTGGGGATGCAGATCATAGGAACTCCCCCCAACACCCCAGAGTACAATAAATGGGCAATAATTAATATATACAACAAACTAAACAAAGCAGTTTATGCATAAGGAGGTTATACCAGATACTAAAAGAAAATGATCCCATACTGTACCCACTCCTTTAGGAGTTTTGTAAAATTATTGCGATGTTTGAAGATATATAGTCAATGCTAAAGGATTCTCAAGGAAAGGATGTGCAAGGATAGTGCATACAGTATGAAACAGTGTTACAAATTGAACAGTGCAGGACAAAAATATACTGTGTAAAATTACTCATACTGACTTCTACATTGAAGTCGATATGTAAGCAATAAAGTGCCGGATGACCATGATACTGAAAGTGAGAAGGAAAGTAGTTTTACAGTAAAATACAGGCATGTAACTGGCTTACCTTTAACTCCCGATGCACTTGTGGCTTGCCCCAGTAGCTGTTACAGAGCGTCCAGTGACGCCGATTATATTCGGTGTTTAATTGATGACATGATATCGAACATTTACATTTATGTCATTAAGCAGACAACCTTATCCAGAGTGAATTACAATTAATAAGGTCTTACAGTTCAAGCAATTGTGGGTTAAGGGCCTTGCTCATTGACCCAACTGTGGCAGAGGTGGGATTTGAACCATGGACCTTCTGGTTCATAGGTATCTTAACCACAGGCCACCACAGTCTAACACCTGGGGTCACTGCTATAATAGTACAATCCCCAGCGTTGTTCAGGGCCACGTCATCACACGCAGTACGCTTGGTCTCATGCATCACAGCTGCGCTTTTCCCCTTTTTTTAGTTTTTGTAATTTGAAGAGCATTTTGCTCTGCTTCTTTAGTTGTTTCCCCATTCTTATTATACGTTGTGAGGTTCCTTCATTCCCGTATCCTTGGGTCCTAACCACATTCATAACATAGACATTATCTAAAGTCAAGTGTCTTTGACTTTAGAGTCTGAAGAAGAACACAACTATTGGAAAAATATAAGCAATAGTAAGCTTCATATTATACATTGACAATGGATAAAAAAGAATTTTATTTATTCATTCATTTTAGTGATAAAAATTTGTTATCCATAAAACAATTCATATTTTGTTGCAATATTGATATGTTTCCTTTGTCAGTAAGAGAGTCATTGCTGTCCATTTTAAGGAAGAATTAGAATTAAGTGTTTTGCTACACATTCACAAATAGAAATTTATCGGTGGCTTCTACTACATACTAAACATTGATATTGGTAGCTTGAGATCATTAGGTTCTTTGTCATTCAGCCAGTGTGTGGTCATAATGTTTTGGCTCATCTTTGTACAGGGGCATTATATTATACTGTATTATGCAGGTCAGTGTTATGGGATGTTTAAATCCTAGCACCACTAAGCTGTACCTATCTCTCCCTTAAGATTGTGCACGAAACTCAAATTACTGTATGGTACATCACAGAACAAATATCTTAAAGACTGCAAGTGAAGGATAAAAGCCCCTGGGTTTATTTATTTTCAGAATGACAAATACAGGGCCTAAGGGAACATTGAATATGAATATATAAAGTAAATGGCCTTTAGTATCTCCAGATTTCAATCTAATTATACACCTTTGGAGTGTATGTGGAAACATTTTAGACACCTTCATTAGCAAGAGAATAAACTGAATAAAAAAGGCTAAATTAAAGGATCAGGTATAAAACAATTTAATATACACAAATGCCATATTACCATGCAATTTGTTTTATTACAGTCAGTACCTTAACACCTAATCTTTATAGTACAGCAAAGAGTGATATAAACAAATCATGTAACTGATATAATTAAAGAATAATGGACATGCCCTTCATTTATGTAGTTCACAATAGATAGGCCATGAGGTAGAAATTCACACTTTCTGGGGTCATTTTGTTCATTGCTGTTCATATATGAGTAAAAGCATAATTAAAGTACAGACTTCAATTGAAACTGGGAGTGTTACAAATGAGGATTAAGAACCTTTCTGTACAGCCTAAAGTATATAATAATACCTAGTTTAAAAGCCTTGCCAGTGTTGAATATTATCTCAGATAGGATTTGCAGCTATTCTAACAATCTAATTTACTATAGAAATATGCAGCACTAATGTGCTTAAACAGGCTAATAGTCTAGTAATCATCATTTGGATAATTGTTAAGAAACTGACATCACACAAAAAGAATGCACAGAAATGAAATTTTAAATTTGTTTTTTGTGCAGAAGTTATTGTCAATAGCCAATGCTGAATTCAAATCTCATAGAGTGCAGCCCATAACATGCATTTAACATTAAAGATAAATAATAAATTATTTTAGATTGCAGATATGCTACATGCCATATAGATAAAATTATCCCTTATTCAATATTCCATTCAAATAAATTAGAACCATTGTAGACATCATTTGGTAACTGCTACCATCAGAACAGTATTAAATCCATTTGAACATTAAAACAGAACATGTAATATTACATATTCTAAAAAATGCATGCAGATATTTACATTTATGGCATTTAGCAAATGCCCTTATCCAGAGTAACTTAAAATGTCATACAGTCTTAAAATCAAAGTAACTGTGGGTTATGGGTCTTGCTAAGGGACCCAACTATGTGATTCGAACCCTGCACCTTCTGGTCTATAGTCCAGTACCTTAGCCGCTAGGCTACCACAGTCCAGTCCCAGACATGATTGGGGACGTGAACATATTTAACCCATAGAGCCCACATGACATGTGTGGCACAGTATTGATGTAGCACTCATAAAGTCCTTGAATGATGTGTCTTGATCATCCTGTGTGAATCTTAGATCTACTCTATTTAGTAGCCCTATAAGCACAACCTTGGTTCTTATGAAATATACAGTATATAGCTGTCAGTCATTGTCAAACCTAACCTATTATGATTATAAAAATTATATATATGTATTTATCTCATAAGAACCAAGGTTTTGCTTAAATGGCTGCAAAACAGAGCAGATGGATTGTCTGAAATTCATAAAGGGTGGTCAGGACATATCACTCAAGGATTTTGTGAGTGAAAACAAAAAACATCATATCACTGCATCAAGTCACTGTGGGCTCTCATGGGTTAATTTCATTATTTGATCTTTTTTGCCTCTGTTTGAAGGTTTGACAGTTGATGTTTAAAATGTTTGGCCACAAACATTACACATTACACATGAATGAATTTCATAAATCCCATTCAGAAAGAAGAGGGTTTTTTTAAATATAGCAAAATATATTTCATAGTATAATAATGTAAAACAGATGACAGCTTTAAGAGAGCAAGTTGAATGTGAACACAACTGTTTTCTATTGCTGTATGAGAGTGAATATGCAATATTTATTATATATTATTATAATATTTAAGTAATATAAATATGCCTTTTTAATGTTAGGTAGGCATTTTACCTTACTTATTAAGTACTTTCTATGCAGCTTATCCATGTTCAAATTCAAAGTGCTTTATTGACATGACAGTAATGGTTTGTACAATATTGCCAAAGTAAGAATGCATATACATATACATACATACAAAAGCATTAATTGAAAAAAGTTGCCAGTTTAACATCTAAGCAAAATATGATGGAAATTATGAAGGATTCTGCTGTACATGCATTGTGCTGTATTTTTGTAAACTTGTAAATTATTTTGCAGAATTATGTGTCTGTGTGTGTGTGTGTGTGTGTGTGTGTGTCTTAGCGAATAATCCTTCTGTATATAACCTTTGTCACCTGGTATTTTTGTGACATGATACCAATTATCATTATAATAAGTGACTAGCATATATTAAAAAAATGTAAAAAAAATCTAAATGTTTGTAAATTCACAATTGCAACTGTGACAAATGATATAAATAGTTCATAAGTGGTGTTTACTTTGGATAAGGGGGTTGGTGTGTCATTAATGAGACAATATGCTTCAAAGGCTTCACAGCAGGGAATGTTATTTTTGCCTGATGAGAAATTTGTCACTTTCACAATTTTAGTGTTAAATATCACAATAATCACCTTTACCACCACCATTACAGTGCACAAAATGTCCTACCTTCCTCAGTTTTGTCAGGTGTCTAGGTGTAAGTACTTTACTGATGGCATGATATGTTTGGGGCAACACGGTGGCTCGGTATTTAGACATATTTTCTAGGTGCTCTGCCTCACAGCAAGAAGGGTGGAGCGGCCTGGGTCCTTGCTGTGTGGAGTCTGCATGTGCTCCCCGTGTCTGTGTGGGTTTACTTCAGGCACTCCAGTTTACAGTCCAAAGGCATGCGTGTTAGGTCAACAGGTAGGCACCGGCAATTTGTATTAAGCGGAAAATAATTAATGAATGAATGAATGCATGCATATTATGTTTGCATGACTATTATCTGGCTTTATTCTTCTAGCTATCCAGTTGTGTCAGTACTTGCATTCATAATTGCACCAGCAATTCCTGGTCTAGACTACACTTGTTTTCAAACTCATTGTTAATTTAATCAATTTCACTTACGATATAGAAGCACTTCTGGACTTAAAGAATGCACACAATCTGTTTGTCTAAATATGCTGTCTTTCCCCCTACTCTGTTCTTTAATGGTCACGATCCCCTCAGGATCAGTACAGATCAAGTACTATTTGGGTGAAGGATAATTCTCAGCACTGCAGTGACACTGATGTGGTGGTGGTGTGTTAGTATGTATTGTTCTTGTATAAATGGATCACACACAGCAGTGCTGCTGGAGTTTTTAAATACTGGGTTTATTCACTGTGAACCCTATTAGACACATCTGCCATATTGTTCAATCCTTTAGATAAAAGTTAGAGGCATCAACTAATCTGTTGCTGAAGAACACACACTAAACTACTCTACACATCACCACATCAATGTCACTGCAGTGTTGAGAATGACCCACCACCCAAATAGTAACTGATTTGTGTGTCCTGACCATTAGAGAAGAGAGTAAAGGGGATGAATAAAGAGTGCACATATATAGATTGACTACAGTCTGCAATTGTAAAACTGCAAAGTAAATATTCACAAATGAAAAGCAAGTGTGTGTAGCATGTATAGCTGACATATCATCTGGCGGATCACCACCTTAAGCTAAATTCTGGCAAGACAGATATAACACTCTTTTTAGGTGAGTGTTGTCCCCACCAGGACCTTGTCCTCTCAGTTGACAAGGCTCAGATCTGCCCATCTGATCACCCCATCAACCTGGGAGTGACAATGGACAACTAACTGTCCTTTTAACATCTCTTGGTCGTGTTGTTTCCTTTTTTGCAACATAAGAAGAATCTGTTCATTTCTTTCCACAGAGGCAACGCAGATTCTGGTTCAGTTTCTTGTCATCTTGAGACTGGACTACTGCAACTCTCTCTTAGCAGGGCAACCTCTGTGCACTATCCGATCCTTACAGCTGATCCAGAATTCAGCTGCAAGACTAGTGTTCAATGTTTCCAAGTTTACACACATTACACCACTGCTCCACTCTCTTCACTGGCTCCCTGTAGCTGCTCACATTGGATTTTGAACTTTGATGTTTGTTTACAAAGCTAAAAATGGGCCTGCACCCTCCTACCTTGCAGCACTTATCACACCCCACACCGCACCTCGCTCACTCCGGTCCTCCAGCACCACTGAACTGGTACCCCCCTCTCAGGGGACAAGGATGGCATTCATCTAGACTCAGTTTTGGCTCCTAAGTTGTGAAATGAATTTCTCCTCAACGTTCGAACAGCTGAGTCTTTGACTATCTTCAAACACTGTTTAAAGCCCCATTTATTCCACACTTACCTCAACTAACCACCCCCCTTCTCTTTTTCTCTCTCTCTTAAAAACACAACCATAACAGTTTCATAAATGTATTCTTGTTTACATTCCTGATTATTGGGGATACATTATGTTTTTGATGTCTTAAAGCACTTATGTAACTCGCTCTGGATAAGGGTGTCTGCTAAATACTGTGAATGTAAATGTACACTGGTCACAAAAATTATTATTAATTTCAAAATGAAGATGAAGAGGATCGCAAAAGAACTGCTGGACAAACTGACAGGTTCCCAATCCATAGCAGGATTCCACATACTCACATACCCTTGCATCCACTAATACATTTATTAATATACTAAGTATTTAGGTCATGTCTTTAGATTGTGAGAGGAAACTGGAGTCCCCAGAGTAAACCCATACGGACATGGGGAGAACATGCATACAGAAATTACCCAGACCACCTGGAATCAAACCCGGGACCTTCTCGCTGTGAGGAGATTGTACAGAAGAAAAAAAATAATTAATGGAGTTCAATGGAGTTGTAATTATTTTTTACCTGCAGTCAAATTACAATAGCCAAATCTGCAGACATCTAGCTTAATGAACCAAACTCTATTTCTAAACAAACATAATCCATGCTGCAGGTAACCTTGAAAATACCACTGGTTATTATGGTAATAATTATTTCTCAATAAATGCAAAGATCAAGGTTATTAGTTACATTTTTTCATATTACATTACTTTATTCATGCAGGTATCTATAATACTCACTTACATAAGAATGGAATAACTAAAAGTCTAAGGTTTTGTATTATTACAGTAATTATATTTCGAGTTTGTTTGCAAAACATCTTGAAAGTATCATTTATTTTGTATCTTTGAATAATAAGTCACATTACTACAGTAATTTCCTCAAAGGTTAACACTGGCTCAAAAGTTTAAAATGGTAACTCCAAGTTTAAAATGGCATACTGTTGCATACTAATTGATACTGCTCATACTAATCAACATCCAAAATAAATATGTAAATCAGTGTGTAACAATTTAAAATTAGTAATTTTAATAATAAACTTAATATTTTAGTTTATGCCATTTGCCTGTATGTCATAGGCATTCACCCATGTTGACAGGATGAGATTTCCAAGCTGCTGCACAGAGGGCTGGTTGAACCCTGCCAACATAAGATTTAGGAACCTGGCATTGGAATTCCTTGCCTGCCCAGCCTAATGCAGGTTGGCATTCTTTATATTGTCATTGTATTGCTGTGACTGACTGGACAGCTGTTTTGGGGTGAACCTGGGTCTTTCCCATAAGGACAGATAGTAAATAGATAGCACATTCCATATCCTGCCATCTACATACCTCTCAAACTGCTAAGTGAAAGGTCCCTCCTCTTTTCCAGCACTATCAATATAACAAACAGCTGCCACTGAGCTGGAAGCAGGCTTCAGATTGCATGCATTTGTGCCAGCTTTTCAAAGCTCTGTAGATGATCGGTTTGCAGGTTGGATGGCATGATGGATTTAATTACATTGCTGAGAACTATTTGTATTTCTGAACAAATAACACATACTTTTCACACAAGTCCTAAAAGTAGATCAAGCCAACTCAATTAAATATATTAGACAAAATATTATACTTAATTTAGGCAAAAACATGCAAATATTTGCTTTCAGGATGTGGAGAACAATAACTGCAACTCAATGATTCCAGTCCAGTCAGCTTAAAGGCATTTTTTTATGTTCCTCCATACAGAGCAGATTCAACTCTTGGAGGTGGTTGGGGTGACTCACATGAACTGTGAATATCTATCCATGACATTTCTGTTGCTATTAAGGTCAAGCTATTAATTAAGCTTTAAGCGTATTCTCTGGTAGAATGGCATGCTGGCTGCAAGGCTCACCTTTGCTTGAGATTCAGTTCACAGAGAGACAGAATGTCCTAACATTTCCCTTTATAATTTGTTGGTATAATTCAGAATATATTATTTCATCAAAATTGACAGTCAATTCTGGTCCAGATGCAGCAAAACACACTCAAACTTTGAGACTATTACCACCATGTTTTACATGTTGGATAAGGATCCTATACTGAGATGCAGTGTCTTCCTTTCTCCAGGTCCTCAACTGTTTTTATTTAACCCAAAGGTTTTTCTCATGGCTTGTCCATGTGATGTGTAGCAAATGCAGATTGGCAGCAGTGTCTTTTGGGAGATTCGTGACCTTGCAACCCTACAACTGTACCCTGTAGTTGTTTGGTGTTCTCCTAATGTGAGTTTAAGTTGCTTAGACATTACCCAGGATGCTTTGTAACCTCAGGGACTATTAAAAATCATTGCTCTTGAAGTGGTCTTTGTTTCCACTCCCGAATAGGAAGGAAAATTTCTTTTGAAATTCCCCAATTTGTGCTGTTTGACTGTGGATTGGTGAGGTCCAAACACTTGTAACATTATGAGCATCCTATGAGCAACTTTATGAGCATCATCAATTCCTGAGGTCCTCAGACATTTTATATCACATCTTTATAGATATCTGTTTTTAAATGCACCCACTCTGACCTGATCCCACTGACTGAAATCCCCTGATTTTGATTTTAACCTTCACATTAGCTACTAATGCTTTAGATGTATATATTTTTGCTATGTTTTTCAAAATTTTCCTTACAAATAATACTTACTTAATAAATAAGTCCAAGAGTTAATATTTTGGCTGATTTGGTTCATTGGGTTCTCTTTATCTACTTTTAGCACAAAATCGGATGTTTTGGGTTATGACAGCAATGGAATTGGAATATTTTGCATTTTCAATTCAGAAGATGCTTTTATCTAGAGTGATTTACAACTTTAAATAAACTTAAAAAAAATTTAATATCCCATAATGAAAAAAGGAACAGGTGTTACCTTCAGTTCAGTGTACATCAAAACAAGGATTCAATCCAAAAAGTGGTTTTGCTGAGTGGTCTTCCACATGTGGCTGTTGTTGTGGCCTGGCTCCATTACCCTGGAGCCAGCAGAGACATATTCCCACCACACAGCGTGTGGAACCTTCCACCTTGCAGTATGTTCAGGTGTTTTAAAAGTGCAGTTCTCATGTATTTTACATATCTAGGATTTTCTTTTAAGAGTTATTGATTCCTCAACTGTCAATAATTATGAAGAGAAATATAAGAAAGTAAAAGAATAGAGGATATAAATATAGTAAAGGAGACTGTAGTGCAAATAAATAAATTATTAAGTAAAATGCAATATTTTAGGTTTCATTACTTCATTTAGCTGTTTATTAATAAGCATTTACTAGGATCTAACCAGAGGGGCGAACATGACACAACACATGTGCACAACAGACAAACACACACACACACACACACACACACACACACACACACACACACAGTGGTGAGAGAGAGGGGGAGAGAGAAAGAGAGCACTCTTGAGTATCCTATATTAAGCTTCATGACAAAGTTTTATAGTGAAAAACCTGAAATGAGGTGCATTCTATTAGTGGAATTTTAATGTACATGTATTGTACGCTTCTTGTATAGTAATGGCTGAACCTGTAATATCTATCTTTACACTGGTCAAGTGCATTTATATAGCAATGTGCAAGATAATTTAAAACCACAATTATGATAATACATTAAGATTCTTATTTTTCACATTTTGACAGGGATTAGTTTATCACTTTCCACAGAACGTAATCATTATTTCTCTCTCTGGCATCGTCTGAATCCTCTTTCATATACATACATATACATCCTTTTTTATATCCTCAGCATCTTTATTATGATTATAATTTCTCTCCCTGATATTGTTATCATTTCTATCTAATGTTTCTTCATCTCACACATCTCCACATCTCCTGCATCCCATGGCTCTCTTATATCTCAGTCTTTTCTCTGAGGTGAAGCAAATAGCAATATTTGACTTGTAATAATTGATTAAAATTGTACTCTACACAATGTATTTTATAATTGTAATAGACAGAAGTATTGTTGCATACAGCATTATTACTAGCCATTTTGCTTGATTGCAAATTATGCCCTTCAGTGTCACACAAAAAATGTCTATGTTTGGTCAGTTAAAGAGATAAACATTTAACATTTTTTCAGTTTTGCTCATTTTTGACCACGGTACTGGGACTGTGGTGGTAAAAACACTTATTAATATGGTATGCACAAGACTTATCAGTCTTCAAATCAGTAGGTATTGTTAAGGTTCCTACCTTTTCCCTTGCAGTGCTGCCTCGCCGATTGCTGTTACAGAGGCGGCTTATAACCAGTGTCACTAGTTATAACTAGTTAACAACCTGATGACGAGCACCTGAGCCTCACTCTACTTAAGCGGGAGTTCTAGAGGTGTTCATGGCCAGGTCGTTTCACTACCTCGTGTACCCAACCACCAATGCGCACGTGCTCAGGCATGTCTTGACACGCTGGACGTTTGCACACTGGACGTTTGCTCGCTTGGGTTCCGCCACCCGGCTGCACACTTTAAAATAAGATGCGCCCCGGCATTTCTTTCTTGCACTGCATGCGTGCTCGCCCTTTGGTGTTCCAGAGTCCCCTCATGCCTTTGGGACATCTCCCAAATCGACACCTCATTGTGCCTTTTGCACGCTCGCCCACAGTCCTGTATGGACTTCCTTCCCCGGCAGCTGATGGCGCCCAGGAGTCGCTGCTGGTAGCAGCTGCACCCCGGACCCGTGGCTCTTGAAGCTCGCATCCTGGGTCCGCGGCCGGAGGGGTCGCCTTTGGACCCTGGCTGCTATAAGCCGGTATAGGGTCGCTATCGGTGCCAAACCTCATATCCGACCGTAAAGAGCAGCCCCCTGGCGTTCACCGCGATTTATTTGCACGTTGCTCTCACCTGGGATGCAACACAGCGGCGTGCATTTTCACCTTTTTGTTTTCATATGTTAAAGAGCCTTTCCCTCCTTGTTTCCCCTTTTCAGTTTGGTTATATATTATTTCCCCATTATTATTGTACACCGTGGGAATTCCTCAGTCCCACATACTTGGGTCCTAACACATCCCATGGCAGGTATCAGTACTCATTTAAAGCTTTTATAAAATTTTCAGTGGAAAGTAGTGAAGCTGTAAAGTTTTAAGTTTTTAACTTGCCATTTTACACTGTCTTTATTGCTTGCACAATCCTCTTGTTTCCAGTAGTACTAACTTTGACAGCAGAATATTTGTGACTTCTGGCCCACACTTCTTCTATCTGGCCTTCATACTGCTGTCAAATGGCAGAAATGAGCTTGGCTGAATATGTCACAGCCACACATAGCCTCAGTTCAACCTCAGTGAAACCATAAGGAGATCTGATACTACATTTGAGACCAAAATGTAAATACCACAAAGCCATTAGATAGTGTTGTTTGCATTAGGAACTTTATGCCCCGATGCTAGAAAAAACATTAATATAGCTGCATACAAATGGGTCACTTTTCCCCAGAACCCACTCGTAGTGTTCATAATTAACACCTATGAAAGTATGCCTGCTCAGTGGTTGGATTTATTCATTATTTATGATGATTTTTGTTTGTCCTATCTTTTTTGAGGATTGCCCACAGGTTCTCAATTGGATAGAGATATGAGGAGTTTCCTGGACCCAAAATGCTAATGTTTTGTTCACATCGACACTTGGTTATCACTTTTGCCTTATGAAATTGTGCTCTATCATACTGGAAAAAGCATTGTTCATCTCCACATTGCTCATGGATCTTAGGGAGAAGTTGCTCTTGGAGGATATTTTGATACCATTCCTTTTTCATACCTATGTTCTTAGGCAAACATTATTAGCAAACCCACATTAGCTTCACTATTGGTATGAATAAAATAATTTAAGTAGTTAAAAAATAAATACTCCAGTCCCCTGCAGTTCAATCCCTACACTTCCTGGAACATGTTTTTTTCTTACAGAGAAGTGGTTTCCTTTCTGCCTTTCTTGACACCAAGCCATCATCCAAAAGTCACTGTGTATTCAGATGCACTCACACCTGCCCTCTGTCATTCCTGAGCAAACTGGTGGTGACTCGATCTCATAGCTGCATCAACGATTGAACCACTCTCCTTGAGATTCTTAATGAATAGCTGATTGGGGGGCTATCTTACAAGCAGCAATGTCCTTGCATGTGAAACCATTTGGATACAATGCAATGAATACTGCATGTTTCCTTGGAGGTAATCATGATTAACAGAAGAAATCACCATTACACCTTTTAAAGCAACCAGTCTACTCTTTGACATGACAGAGTGATCCTTAAAACTTTTGGCCATGACTGTACATTCATAAATATATAAACTGAACAAGTAGTCTATCTTTTAAAGATGTTTTTGGGCTTTAGTTAGAACCAAGTCACATCTTTTGGATTATTTGCATAGAATTGGCCGCTTATTCTCTTGTGAGATCTGGCAACACTGCTCAGATACTCCACCTGGGTTCCAGTCCGGAACTTCTTGCTGTGTGGCAACAGTGCACTGAGCAACATTCTGACCATTACCAACAATCACCCAGCTTATTCATTTAGAATGTCTGTCCATATTAAATCAAAAGTTTTTGAAAGCTGATGATTTGGACGAGTCCCACAACCACTTGGTTAGTAGGGGTTTAATATCTTCTCTCAAACTCTCAGGTGACAATTAGCAGGCAAAAGAAAATAAAGTCAATAAGACAAGCATGACTTTGCAGTTTTATTAGGCCTTTATTCAAGATGTCAGTGGGGTAGAATGCAGCAGTCACTTCCAATCACTTTTAATTTGTTTCCTGTTTGAACAAGTAACACTGGTGAACATGAGAGGCTGTTAAAAAGAACACTTTTCAAACCTCTCGCTTATAGCATTATGTAGTATCAAACTGTGAGAGAGAGGCTTTGAGTGTTTATAAAATAGGAATGTGCAATATGTATTGACTACAGTAATATCTTCAATTTCGTTTTAACGATGTGCAAACTGACATTATCGTCAAAAACATGCCTTAGGTGCTAACATATTCAAATTCCAAGAACATCCTGGGCATCCAGGATTTCAATTCCATGTATCTTTTCCTACTAACACATTTTGAGCTTCAGATACATACCAGCAAAATATATCTGTAATATGAAGGTGTTTGCCAGAATATGTGCAATGTGTAATACCTCATCACATAATGCTGGTTTTATATGCTCTGCTATAGCATTAGGGGAAAATGGACTGCAGAAAGCACTCAAAGTTTGTATTAACTATTATTCCATGTGTGTAAAGTTGATTTGTTATAAAGAAAGCTGCACCCTCAACCAGTCAAACACGGTCACCTTGTGGTTAAGGTACTGGACTGTGGACTAGAATGTCCAGCGTTCAAATACCACCGCTGCCACAGTTGGGTCCCTGAGCAAGACCCTTAACCTACAATTTCTTGGATTGTAAGATTAGTAATTGTAAGTCGCTCTGGAAAAGGACAACTGCTAAATTACATAAATATAAATGTAAACATCTAAGGCACCAGCATGATATTCAGCTTCAGCAGGGTATCATGTACAACTGATGTTGAAATGGTGTCAGCAGTAGCACCTTGCTAGAATATTACTACAAGAAACAGTTTGCAAGAAGTACGAAATGCAGTTCAGTGAGATGAGCTCAAACAATGTTTTAATACTTTAGATGTAATCTATCTAATTATCGTTGTGGACAAAAGCATTTTTGGCAATATCTCACACCCCTACCATGAGAATTTGATGTTCAGATATTCAGACTGGCTTGGAGCCATTTATCTCCCCTAATCCTCATAGTCATAAGGGATGAGACACAATGGCTATATTCCCAAAATGTTCTGTATTCTGAAAAATGGTGTACAGGTTACACAATATGGCAAATGCTGGCCTCTGCATTACAGCTGCAACTGATTGATAGAAATCGGATGCACCAAATGATGGAACAAAGTCCTAAATAAACTCATACCCGATGTTAACATTGATTATTCACAGTGTTTAAGACGTATTGCTGGCTTCAGGCTACCATGTGTTCTCATGAGTCCTCCACTGAGGAAAACTTCTTGCAAGCTTTTTATTTTACTGCTGCTTTTGAGGTCATTTTATTAGCAAATTTACTGCAATGACCATACACCTACTAATACAGATAACTGATAAGCAAGTTAAATCATTTATTAAATTTCAGAGATGCAGCATAAATACACAGCTCTGTACTCAGCACCCAATTCATGATCTGAAATAGTGTTACTGTAGAGATATATGGTGGAACCGTCTATATTTTTTTAGCTGTGTACAGAGTTGTGATAAGGTAATAAACAAGGAGTGCAAAATTTACAAATAGGCGACGTCTTATAGGCCTGGTATGTGTCGGTATTCTTGTACATTGGCTCCATCTACTGGTAATATTTTGGATGTAGTTTGAATAATGTGACCATTGAAGAATGTCGCCGCTGAGTCTGGTTCATGTACTGTAATAAATCGAAGCGTGGCATCCTCGGTTTTAGCTTTTTAATGAGAGAAGAATGTTACTGTAATGTTTATTTGTCTGGATTGACAAGCATGTTTCAATTTGTGCGAATTTAAAATTAGATTTATCAGATGAATTAATATTATTTATATCATACTCAATTCTCATCATCCTTTGTTTGGGCTCTGCAAGCAGATTTTCTGAATCATTTGACAATATTATGGACTGTACATGATTAAATCCTTAAATTACTTGCAATTGCACAATGTGAAATGTTGTTCTATTTGCTCACGCAGTTGATCCTCGCCCTTTCCTTGCTTGTGAACGACTGAGCCTTTTAGGGCACTCACCTGTTTCAAATTAACCTGTTCCCATGTGGAATGTTCCAAACAGATTGGGTTATTTTGAGTGTTTTCTTTCCTAGTCTTTTGTTTCGGAACGTTGTATTCAATTGAATATAGGTTGAAAAACATTTGCAAATCATCATCTTCTGGTTTTTAAACTTATGTTTTATACAAAGTCTCAACATCATTGGAATTAGGGTAGTATATACAGTATGTTTGATATGTCCGTGTTGAAAATGACCATGAATGAGTATCATGTTGATTTCTTACTTTGAATCACCCTAAGGCACTAAAAAGTGCTTTCCTTTTTTAGTGATTTACTGGAATCTCTTGTTATTTTGGTTGTCAGGGAGGAATTTAGCTGTGTGTGCTTAATTTGAGGACAGAATACATTTGACAAACACTTCTCTAACACCCAATGGGGCACCTCAACGTATACTTTATCCACTGCTCATTTCACTATTCATGGACTACTGCACCTCTACGGAGCTACATTCACAGATGGCAAAACTGTCACTGGGCTTATCCAAGATGATGATGAACCTGATTACAGCCACACAGTTGAGTAAATTATGCAGAGTAAGAGAACATGCTGAACATCGCTAATGCTAAAAACAGTAGAAATAACAAGGTATGTTAGAAGCCCTCCTCCTTTGCCATATACAGTGTGTACAGAAAGTATTTAGACCCCTTTCAATTTTTCACTATTTCATTGCAGCCATTGTTAAAATAAAAGTACACTCAGAATCCCATCATGACAGAAAAAAGACGTAGAAATTTTGGCAAATTTATTTAAGAAAGAAAAACTGAAATATCACATAAGTATTCAGACCATTTGCAGTGACACTCATTTCACTTGCATGCTGTCTATTTCTTCTTGTCCTTCTTAAGATGGTTCTACTCCTTCATTGGAGATGTAGTCCAGTTGTGTTTATTTTAACTGATTGGACTTGATTAGGAAAGGCACACACCTGTCTATATAACAGCTTACAGTGCATGTCAATGCAAATGAGAATCAATGGAACTACCCAAGAAGCTCAGAGACAGAATTGTGGCAAAACAGATCTGGCCAGGGTTACAACAAATTTCTGCAGCACTTAAGATTCAACTCTTCCTAGACCTGACCGTCCAGCCAAACTGAGCAATTGTGGGAGAAGAACCTTGGTGAGAGAGGTAAAGAAGAACCCAAAGATCACTGTGGCTGAGCTCCAGAGATGCCGTAAGCAGATGGGAGAAAGTTCCACAAAGTCAACTTTCACTGCAGATTCTCTGGTCTGATGAGACAAAAATTGAGCTTTTTGGCATTAATACTAAGCAGTATGTGTGGAGAAAACCAGGTGCTGCTCATCACCTGCCCTATGCAATCAGTGCTCAGGACCGCAGTCTGGGCCGAAGGTTCACCATCCAACAAGACAATGACCCTAAGCACACCGCTAAATTAACAAACGAGTGGCTTCAGAAAAACTCTGCAACCATACTTGACTGGCCCAGCCAGAGCCCTGACCTAAACCCAACTGAGCATACCTGGAAAGACCTGAAAATGGCCGTCTACCAATCCTCACCATCCAACCTGACGCAACTGGAGATGATCTGCAAGGGAAACTTGCATAATTCCTAAGAAGACTCATGGGTGTACTAACTCAAAAACCTTCTACTAAATACTGAGCAAAGAGTCTGAAATAGTCACTTATGACCACGTGATAGTTCAGTTTTTCTTTTTAAATAAATTTGCAAACATTTCTACATCTGTTCTTTCTGTCAAGATGGGATGCTGAGTACATTAATGTGAAATAAAATGCACTTTTGATATTAGCAAATGGCTGCAATGAAACAGTGATCAATTTAAAAGAGTTAAATGCTTTCAGTACCCACTGCATGACTAATATAAAACTGAAAATAGTACCTGAGGTGAGATAGAAACATCAAATCCGTACAGTACATGCCGGTTACCGATTTGCTACTAAAAACAAAACTTGCAAAATCCAGAGCTTCATCCATTGTGCAGGAAAAACCATTGTATACCCAGCTTATTCAAACAATACATAACCAGAACCAGGAAACTGTCACGAACAGTTGAATGAGCGTACTGGAGACGAGGATGCAGAACAACAGGAGTTTTATTGAGAGACCAGTGAGGTGGCAGGGTGTG
>JAUZST010023820.1:0-31415 GCA_034779995.1 Parotocinclus haroldoi
GAGAGAGAGAGAGAGAGAGAGAGAGAGAGAGAGAGAGAGAGAGAGAGAGAGAGAGAGAGAGAGAGAGAGAGAGATAGGATTTGGCACTTACAAATTGTAGAATCTAGATTTCACCTGTTTGGTTGATTTTGAAATATGTTTCAGTCAGTAAGAATAAAATTCCATTATGAAGTTCCAAGATGATTTTTCTAACTGAAGACTTAAGCCAGTTGTGTCTCCTGTGGTGAAGAGGTGAAATATGCCAAACCACCATTGTGACCTGAGCCTTCAGATAGGGTTGGATGTCACAGACAGGCATTGTCATACTAGGTGTTGCAACAGTAACTCCATCCTGGTCATGCTTATGCCTCTGCCCTGTGTTCTTCAGAAAAGGTGCAGGGAATGTTAGCAGTGACTGTGGCTGAAATAACAGATCACTAATAGAGATAAGGAACATGGAAGCACTAAAGTGTTTTACTTGAATAAATGTATGGATACAAGAAAGTACAACATAAATGATTAAGATATATTTAAAACATATGTTCATGTGAATTATTTTGCAACGTATAAGCTATATATTATGTTCTATAATTTTATTTGTATACATTTTAACTCTTTTTTTTATTCTTTTTTATTTATTATATATAGATTATTGTATTTGTTAGATTTTTTTTTCTTTACACATGTTCTTGCTTTGCATTTTATATTTAGCTTTTGTGTATTTAGATTATTAGTTAATTAATCAATTAATTAATTAATTAATTAATTAATTAATTAAGTAGGTGACTTTTCCAATTTATATCATCTAGACTGCCCAAGGAGTTTTTTTTTCTTTTCTCCTAATGTTTCTGTCCTTATACAGATATGCAACACTGTTTACCATCCATCCAACCAATATCCATTCACTTTAACAAATGCAGACTTAATATTATAATCAATTCTAATAGGTAATAAAAATCAGTCTTTTGATTCCAAATGTAGTGACTTTAAACAAATTTTAAAAAATGCAAAGACGTTTTCTAGTGCTGCCTGGCATGTGAAGTATACAGTACTGTACTGAATTACCATATTTTTACTTTATAATTATTACAGATTTCTATCGCTGTGCAGTGTGTTAAGCTTTTCCTGCCCAGCTACTCGCACAAAGTAATCCAAAAGCTGAGGCAGGAGTTTAAGAGCAGCAGAAATGTGTCATTCATTCAAAAGCTTACCTTATCAGTCGAGTCTCTTGTTCTAACACAGGTGATGCGGTTAGAGACTTTTTGTGCAAGGTACTCCTGTCTGTGTGTGTGACTTCACTATTAACAACATTTGTAACAACCTGTAAATGGAGTTTGTAAGTATATGTGCCTGTCCTATTGTAAACGGTACTCCTTTAGCTTGTCCCGCCTCGACCAGAATATTCTCTCTCTCCGGAAACTATATAAGATGGTTCACATTCACTTTTTGAGTCTATGCATCATCTATTAATGCACTTTTGTCAAGCAAAAGTATCAGTCATTCCAATCACTCATCAAATACTTGTGTTTTCAGCCTCATCTCTGATGCATTTATGTACTGTTTTCTTGTGTAAATACCCCTTATATGTACAATATCGTAGACTAAATAGTAATTATGGTAATGTCTGGTCAATGCCCATTTCAGTCAACATTCTGTTTTACAGAACGTAATGCAGATGTTAAATGGCGAATACATGTAATGTGTAGGGACTTTTTCTTCGCCTCTGTCACACTAGGCTTGCTCAGTTGTGGCTGTATATAATAATATATACTTGACCCTGTATCATCAGGCTCAGATGAGACCTGAGGTGGCTGTCACTGCTAATATTTGTAATATTTTTAATTTATTTTTTATTTTTTATTAAATGAATTTGTCTCGTGAGCATCTGGGAACATACTTGATAATTCACTCTGAGCAGATGAGCATCTTTTGTGTACTGGGAATATTTGTTTTGTTGACATACCACTTAAGTAAACATGGTATGGTTTTCAAATATAGCCTACATATAATTATAACCTCCCTGATAAGACCAAAGGTGGCCACAATGTTGTGAAAATCTGTCCATTTGCATATAAACATACATGAAATGTATTATAGAAAGTTTTATAGAACGCGCTGTGCGAGGCTCTAAATCGTATCTCAGACAAAATGAAAAACAAAGAACAGAAACATCACTACAGGCCAACTCTGGCTTTCTCTTACATCTCTCTTCTTTATTTCTTCTCTTTACTCTTGATCCAATTCCCTCTTCCCACAAGTCTTACTCAATTTTATCTCCCCGTGTCTCCCATTGTCTCTATAAAGCAATTATTTTATACCCCAAGGAAAGATCAGCTGGTGTATCATTTGCTTGTGTGGGAAAAAAAAAACCAAAAGAATAAATGTCTTTAAGTGGAAGACAAACCAATGGAATGTGATGTCTCAAAGTTGAGTCACAGATTAGGAACGGGTTAATGTCACAAACGGATACCGTTCACTCATATATCTCCTGACAGGTCAACTGTTTGTGAAGTAATCTGAGTGGAAGCTTGTCTTCTGCTAAAGCCTTCAGGCAGTATATGTGTGGGGCTTGGAAATGTCATGTCCCATTACTCAATAAGGACCAAACCACAATGTCCCGCCGTGTTAGAATCAAAGCATTTTTTAAAATGTGCTTTATATTTACTGCGGGTGTGTTGTCAAAGTTCTACATCTCACAAGCACTTTTGGCAACTTAGCAGATGTGTTCCCCAAAGAGTAGATTCTTACAGTATGTTCCTTTATACAAACTGAAAAACATAATTTCTGTGCTTTAAGAAAAAAAGCAAAAAAGGATCCTGGAAATAATATTTTATAACAACTTTCTTGGAAAGGTTAATGGAAAAATATTGTTTTTGTATTGTATTACTTGGATTTAATGGATAAATTCATGGACAGAAGCTATTTTAAGACACCAATGTTCAAATTAATCAAGTTTTCATAAATATAATAAGTTAAAAGCCAATGGCATAGTCCAAATGTTTTGAGAATGGCACACATTTTGGTTTGGTGCATCAGTTTGTATGATGGCAGTTTGTATTAACTCTAGATTATGTAGATTGCAATTGATTGCAAAGTCATTTCCTGCTATGAAAATGACCTAATCACAAACATTTCTGTGTAAAATGGCCTGCTAATATAATTTTGATCTTGTTAGCTCAGGAGAAAAGGTTAATGAGGACAAGACAGCTGATATCACTCTGTCAAGCTGATTAGAAGTACAGACCGTTTGCTTTAAAAGCATAGTGTTGCTTTTAAATTTTCTTCTGTTGCATTCACATGCAATCTTCATTGCATTGCAGCAAAATGGCTTCACAGGCAGCAACATAACTGCTTGTAAAATATCACCCTGATCAACCATTTATCAAATCAACAAAAACTTTAAGAAGAGTAGTTCAATTGTTGTGAAAAAGGCTTCAGGGCACCCAGGAAAGTCAATCAAATGTCAGGACCATCTCCTAAAGAGGATGCAGCTATGAGATCGGGTCACCAGCAGTGCATAGCTTGCCCAGGAATGGCAGAGGGCCATTTTTTGCTATGGCAGTTTAATTTAATCTGGGCCCTATTATAGAATGATAATTTCTTAAAAATAATGTATACAATTGACCCAGTCATATATAATTATTCAAACATTACAAGGCACTTTTATGCATGTTTAGGCCAATAGCTTGTTAAATTTAACTAGCTTTTAGCTTATATAAGTACTACAAGTACTTATATTTCTAAGTATTATAAATTTTTATTTATACGTACTAAATAAAGGATACAAAATCAAAATGTTCACTTTTTAAAAACCCTGTATAGCGTCTACAAGAGGAACTTGTTTTATTCTGGCGTGCCTCTAGTATTTACTGATACATTATCAAGTTAGACAAGACTGCTGTATAAAAAAATGGTTGACTCATGCATCTACTGGAAAAAAAAACCGTGATGTCATTAAACAGGAATTTCATTTCAGTAGTCGCTTCATAACCCACCTTTGTAGTCCACGTGGGACGAAATTGGAGTACATGGAGTAAACCCATGTCAACACAGAGTGGACTTGCAAACTCCACAAAGTACAAACTTTTGATCAAATTATGTTTGAGCTGTAAGGCAACAGTGTTTTTTTTCTATGTGTCTCCTGTATATGGAAACTATTATTATAAATGTATTGTTAAGGTGACTTAGTTTAATTCTTACATATCAAATTAAAGATTCCAAAGGATGTTGGGCCCCTTTATGAGTTGCCATTATCACCCTAGGCTTGCTTAAGTAGGACTGTAATGCTGCAGACAATTTGCTGTTGTAAAAAGCACTATATCAATCAACTTAAATTTACTTGATGCAATGATAAATAAACAAATACGCCAAATCCAACAAACATATTAGGACATTTAAAAAAACAGACCTATTTTCCTAACTTTTCTCTAAATGTATGACCCTAGACTGATTACTAAAGGAGAGACTTTTTACTTGAATTATGAAAGGTCGACTGGTCTATATTTATATGAGAGAAGAACTAGCACTCTACAGTGTGATATTCTGAAGACAGTCATTGCTGAATCAAATGATGTTTTGCACAAGTGACATGCATTTAAAGGCTTCATCAGATAAAGGCGAACACTTTTACAAGGTTCTTTCTTTGTTTCTTAATTGAGCTATTAACAATTATTATTAATATTTACTATTAAGCAGAATGTTTATAATAGTAAGGTTAGGATTGCTTTTGTGTATTTATAATATGAAATATGTAAATATAATTTTTAAAAAATATTTAAAATCTATTTATCTCATGAAAGTGTGAGTAAGTACATCAGATTACAATGACTTTTCAACCCATTGACACTCACACTACACCAGAGTGCAAAAAGCATCTGCGAAAGGCTCAGTCATTCACAAGGAAGGATGGAGCAATGATCCACTTCAACTGCATGAGCAAAAAGTTCATTAGTTTAAGAACAACTTAAGATAACAGTTGCTCATCGTGCAGTTACAAGGAATTTAGGGATTTCATCGTCTACAGCCCATAATATCATCAAATTGAATACGCATGACCTTCGATCCCTCAGGCAACACTGCATTAAAAACCGACATCATTATGCAATGGATATTACTACATTGGCTTAGGAAAACCTCAGAAAACCATTGTCAGTGAACACAGTTTGTTGCTCCATTTACAAGTGCGAGTTAAAACTTTATCATGCAAAGCAAAGCCCTATATCAACAACACCCAGAAACGCTGCCGACTTCTCTAGTCCCGAGCTCATCTGAGATAGACTAAGGCAAACATTTCAATGATTGCCAAAGAGGAAAAGGACTGTCCGAATTGTTATTAGGGAAAGCCAACAGCTCAGATGGTATGGGGGTGTGTTAGTGCCCATGGTATGGGTAACATGGGGGCACATCTGTGAATGCACCATTAATGCTTCAAGGTACATACAGGTTTGGAACAACATATGCTGCCATCCAAGTTACGTCTTTTTCATAGACGTCCCTGTTTATCTCAGCAATGCAATACCAAGCCACATTTTGCACATGGAAGATGGAAGAACATGTTACAACAACGTGGCTTCATAGTAAAAGAGTGTGGCTACTAGACTGTCATGTCTGTAGGCCAGTTCTGTCTCCCACTGAAAATGTGTGGCGCATTCTGAAGGGCAAAATACGACAACAAAGACCCTGGACTGTTGAGCAACTGAAGTTGTACAACAAGCAAAAATGGGAAACAATTACACCTAGCACAATTAGTGTCCTCAGTTCCCAAATGTTTATTGAGTGTTATGAAAAGGAAAGATGATGTAGTTGACATTGTACATTGCAGTTTTATTTATGTTTCACACAACGTCCTAACTTCATTGGAATTGGGGCTGTACTTGAGAAAGTGCTTGCTTAAACTTGGAATCTTTAGTACATCTGTCATGCAACACTGCAAACTGTACTCAAAATCCAAGCATTCACAATGCTTACCTACCTATTATCTTCACATGCATGATGAAATACTATCTCATATGCAAAATTCCCCTATGTGTTTGTATCGATGTTTTTGTATGCATGTTCAGATAACTTGTTATCATATGGACAGAGTTGACCCCCTTTTTCACTGTGGGTGTGCCGTCATACCGTTGACCCAGACACAGCTGCTGAGGGGCGACTGAGCAAGCTCATGTTTGTAGATAAAGCTCAGTCACACTGATAGCACTGATAATTCTGAATACAGTCACCAGTTCAGCGGCCCAATACACAGGCCACCTAGTCATGGGGAACTATGTGTGTCTCTACTTTATGTGTAAGTATGTTTATCAACACAGTCTGGGTCTTATTCATCATTTTTATACCATAAAGAAGGAAAAGTGCATTTGAATATCATAGTGATAACTGGTTATCACTTAAGTCCAAATCTTTTTGTGTTGTCTTCAACTGAAGTTCCCATTATCCCTTGAGAATAATATGCAAAATGCTTGGGTTTGAATTAAGGGGTGTGAAATATTAACAAAAATTGTATCTCAGTATTGTCTGTTAGATAATAATACAGTGTTCACAAAAATTACGAGATATTTTAAAATGTAATACAGTCGATTCCAGTTAATGGAACCACATCCCGCGGGACAAGATCGTTTTGGTCCTAATAACCGGCTGGTCCGATTAAACGAACATGCCCCAAGACGGGACGTACTATATAACATATTAAATGTTTATTAAACCTTTATTCTGCGATTTACACGTATATCGAATGTACAAACAAGAACTACTGTTGCTTACCAACTTTGTTCATTGAAAAATAAATTTGCAAACAAGTTTCTTGAAACGATCTACAAAACGATGTATAGATACTCAGCATGCAAACATAATACTGTAAAAAACAAGTTCTTACTAAATTCCAGTCAACATTTGAAGAACTTATCCAGTGTGATGTGATAGCCGCTTTAGCAGTGGCTAAGTGACTTTTGCCTTCTTTTTTGTAGTAAATGGAAATGTTAGGCAAAGACCAGAGGGCTGGGGAGAAACTCAGGAAAAACAAAGAGATATTGCATACTGCACACATTTTGGTCAGATTAAGCGGAACTTTGGACCAAATAAGCGGAATAACATTAGATATATTATATATATTAGATATATTATATAATAGGATTTGGTCCGAATAAGTGGCTGGTCCCATTAACCGGAATCGACTGTATAATGAAATATCCCCTAATTTTTGTGAGCAGTATTAGATGATACTCTGCATCAAAAATGTTTTAGAACATTTAGCAGACGTTCTAAAACAGAGTTATACAGAGAGTTGTGTACATAAATTAAAAAACGTATAAGTTATACAGTCTTGCAATCCACACAATTGTGGATTAAGTATATAAGATTTGGCGATAGCAATTTGCCAAAGGTGGGATTTGAACCCTGGACCTTCTGAACCATAGTCCAGATAAGGAACAACAGATTTCATTTAATGTAGTGAAGTAAAAGGAAAGACAGAGTAAAATGTGAGTAAGATTTTTCCCAAAATGGTAATACTTCAGTGACATCAAGATACATGCAAAAAACTACTTAAGGATAGAAACAAATTACATTTCCATTGTTACTAGCCACTGAGGTCTAGCAATCTAACAATGTAAATGTGGTTTCTGTATATTTTTCTTTTGCCGCAGTTTAACCTCAGTCATTTGTTTTTAGCCCATAACTGTGGGACTGCGGTAGCCTGATGGTCCAGAGTTCAAATCCCACCTCTGCCACAGCTGGGTCCTTAAGCAAGGCCCCTACAATAGTTTAATTCATATCTTATTTTCAATTCAATTTCTAAATTGTAATATTTTATCCGGTATATCTTATTTTATTAGCCGTTACTCTATATTGAGCCACTAGAGGACAAAAGCTGGTAAATGTCAGCTCTTTTCCATCCATTTAAATCATAAGCTGATGTCCATCTAATTTATTCATATAAATGCCATAGACTCATGTTCATTATGCTTTTGCTTCAGCTGAAAAAGAAGTAGAACATACAGCTGTCACATTAACAAGGATTATTACATAGATTATTGTGTGGCCAGTGAAAGAACCATGAACCAGTGGTCTGTTTTGTCACAAAATGCATTTACTGATGTAGGGCTGATAAAAATGTGAACTTAATATGCATTTTTTTTCTCATAATTGGGCACCCTCTTGAGCAGTGACTGCTGGAATGATCCAGTTCTAGAATTACGAAGCCATAATTTCCCTCCACAATTGTATTATCTTGCTGACTTCTTGACCTTTAGATCTTATACAGCAGTGTAATTTCTTTGAAAAAAATACCAGCTTTGCATAATTTATTAAAGCTATAGCACTCTTCTTCTTCCTGTGGTTTTACATGTCCTGTTAACTGTGTTGGAATACAACATTAGCCTGTAAGGAATTATCAGTGGCTTTGCTGTTAAACTCTGATGAACCCTTAACTTGAAGTAAAGTTGAGCTAAGCTACATATTACACATCACATAAGTTTACTGGGTCTTCCTAATTACACTGCTCATAGTTTTTTTTTTCAGAATTATATAAAAGAGCGTGTGCAAATAGAAATTTAACACAGCCTGCTAATGGCACTTCCCAAGGCTCAATGATGTTAAAATCTGGTAGTTAGGAAGACCATGAAATGTGTTTATTAAACTTCTGTTGAATCATAGCATATCATCCTGGAATATAGGAACATCATAGCACTATTGCCTCACACCAAAAAGGCCTGGGTTTAGTACCATACTCCAGTATCCTCCCACAGTCCAAAGCCATGCATTATGCTAGATTGGCTGTGTGTATGTGTGTATATGTGTGTGGTTACACACTATAACATAAAGAATTTCCCTCTGGGATCAAGAAAGTATCCAACCAACCATCCGTCCATCCGTCCTTCCTTCTTTTCTTCTTTCCTTCCTTCCTATGAAACATTGTGTTGTTGTTGTAACCTTGATGTAACATTTCATTTAAATGGCCATTGATGCTCAAACTGACGTTAAGCAAATATTTTGGCGTCACGTGAAGAAAGTTTGGTCAAAGGTAATCTATTGGACCACAATAATAATAATAATTTTAAGTTCTGTTCTCTGTTTAAGTTGTGTTTTAAGCCTATATATTTTGTAAATGGCAGTCATGCTATAAAAAATCTTTGAGTCTCTACTTGTCCATCAAGCTAAGAAAATACTTCTACATTGGTAGATGATATTTTTTGGTTCATATTTTAAACACAATGTTTTTTTTCCGGCAGCAAAGAACTAAAAGAAATACAACACACTGTTACATTTAAGACCATAAACATTGTATTGCATTCAGTTTGTCTCTGTAACTGGTTTTGCCTAATGTGTAACCAATCACTAACAGTACTGCTGTCTCATTTTCTTTTGCTACCAGAAGGAAACTTTGTTACATGGACCTTGAACAAATCATAAAACAGGTCCAGAATGAATAATGGACTTTTAGGTGTCTTGTGATTCTTTAAGATCTTGTGCATTCATTCAATAATGGAATTCTTAGTTCTCTTTAATGGCTTATATAATAAATTATGTATATCATGACTGACATGTAGTCATGTTTATTATGGTGATTTAACCAATTCAAATTCAAGATCTTTACTGCTGTGGTGTTTCGGTTATTTGACCATGTGTATATGCTCATTACAGAAAATCCATATTGTATTGCACAGTAAGACTTCTGCTCTTGCACACTGAGAATAACATGTCAGGTTGTGAAAGGTATGACCTGTCAGGATAATGATATAAAGTTGGATCAAAGGCTGATTTCTGCCCAATTTTGCTCACTTCTGGGAATTAACATCAAAAACACATCATCCTAGTATGTGACATTCTGGAAGCACGGTTGTAAAATGATCATTTAGAGTAATTAGACTGACATTTGTTGAGGTACGTTTGCATCATTGCCTTGATTTTATTTGGCACTATTCTTCATAGAAAAGGTTTATCTGATTGGCTTTGAGCACGGTCTGGCTCTTACAGGCTTATCAAATATCTCTGAGTTTCCCTTCAGCAACTATACTGCTCACAAAAATAAGGGGGTATTTTTATATATTTAATTTTGTGAGCAATATAGATATGAAGAACAAGCTTCATAAGTTCCATGTAAACCTGTAAGTCAAAGGAGTGATATCCCATAAGTTCACTATTTCCACTGGCCCAAAAACTGAATGAATGTTGCTACAACAGCTGCCATTAGTGTACTAAATGAACTGGAGTTTGCAGGGTTCACTACTCATGTCACATTCCTCCATAAAGTGGCTTTTGTTTGTCACATGGGAATGCCGTGTGAATGAGGCACGCCTTTGACAGGTGAGAAAAGATGAGGATGAGAGTCACTGAAAGTGAAAAGGCCATTGATTCCGCTACCATTGACAGCATGCTCTGTTTTCTGCATGGTGGATTTGACCAGGTTTCACTCCTGAAGGCCTTCTTATCAGATAGTTCTGCCTTACTGAGTTTTATATAGCAGTAAATGTCAGTGGACACAATAATTGGCATGTCCAACACACTGACTCACTCCTGTGCACTTCTTTTTTTAAGCACTTTCTGAAAACTGTACTTGTCCAGGAGGCAGTCTCTTGTCACTTGGGTATTCCCACAAGGATATATTTTGTACCTGTAGTACCTACCTTACAGTTGAGAAAGTGGGTATAGATTGTTTTCATAAGACAAAATACTAAGTTATTTTTTCATGTCCATTCCTAAAGCAATTCGTGTCATGATATTAATAAAACCTAAAGCTATTAAAACTATATGAGTGCTTGTATACATTGTACATTTATGTTAATTTAGCAGTCTCCCATATACAGAGTGACTTGGAATTGATACAGTGTTACAATCCAAGCAATTGTGGGTTAAGGGCCTTATGCAATGACCCAACAGTGGTAGCCTGGACCTTTTGGTCTCTAATCCAGTAGCTTAACTACTAGGCTATCACAGTCAACTTATTACTTGCGTCTCCAAAAAAGCTAACAAACAAGATGCATGCAAAATGTAGTGTGATAGAAGACAAAATGATCTTTATAGTTCAGTTATCTGTCCATCAGGTTGTCATTATAGATCATGTAAAGCTGCAAATGATTTTGACATGGTTTGTTGATGTACTACATCACGTATTACAAGTAACTATAATATATAATAAACACTGCTTTAATATTGATTACATTGGTAGTTATTTGTTTATGTAACGTTTCATATAAACTGACCTGAGACAAAATGTGTGTTACAAATACTGGAGTTGATACTGGGGATTCATTTGCCTAAGCTTTGCTACAGAAATCTAAGCCTTTTTATGTGTGCTGGAATTTTGGATACACTACATTTGGATCCCTGAGTAACATCCAACAACTAAACAATGTTGTCCTAATTACGTTTTTTTTTTCTTATTGTTTATTGCATTAATTCTGGCTTCCTCTCTCATAAAATCTCAAGGACATTTAAATTATTGTTCTTCATTATTGTTCCTGTAAACTAGATATGTCAGCATTTTCTGCCGTGCTCCATGTATATTCATGTAAAACGCTCTGTGGTGTAGAGTCTTACCAAATGTCTGCTTATGTCACAAAATGTATATTGACATTCTAAATGACACAACACAACCTATCCAGGAAACATACTTGAATATATTTCTGAAAAGTGTAATGAACCAGTAACAAGAACACTCCGAGACCTTACGAAATAGTGGATCATGTTGAAATAGGCCCGCAGTCTTGTACATGCACAGTTAAAATTCATTTTTTTGTCAAAATTACCTCCTGTAGAAGATATTTGGAAAATCAGCACAATATGTCGTTTGACTGCTGTGCTCAAACCTAATTTATGCATCACTGTTGGATTGCTGAAGGTATATTTAGATCTTGGTTAACAACTATGTCACAAATATTGTATTTATAATGTGAAATGTCTCCTATACGCAACAGGTTTTAAATTGATGTAATGTATCAGATTTAAACACGCTAACTTCAATATTATTCAATGTTAACCGACTACTGAGGAACGTTAATGCTTTATTATGTGTAATTTAGAACAAAAAGCTTTACAAAATCAACATTACTGTCAATGCTCAGACTAAAGAGAACTGTTTTTTTTTATCTTACCTGAAATCAAAAGCTGGCAATATTTAAATGCCTCATTATTTTCAAAATGTGGATGGACATGCCGATCCTCCCTCGCAGTTTGACGAGCCAAAAAAATGTCACATCTGTCCTCAACTACCACTTACTAGCAATGACAAAAGAGGGATTGAGTTACCCTGGAGAAGCCCAGCAATGTTTGCAGAGTATAAACTGGGACTCGGGCCTGCTAGGGACTTGTTCCAGAAGCTAGACTGGGAGCGTTTAATGAAGGAAAAAGGACCAGATCTCAAAACATTAGTTGAGAGTGAAAATAGCAAGACGTTATCCATTTGTTTGTACATCGTTCTGTGAAATATTAAATGTGAGTATCCTTTAAATGAATGATAATTTAATTGTGTTTAAATGATTTCTGCTAGACGTTTACCAAAGCTGATCAAAACGGGCAGGGGTTCTAATAATAGAGAGTAAAATCAATATTATGTGTGTGTGTTTACAGAAAGAGGTGCGAGAGAAACGGAGCCCGTGCAGTTAAAATGAAATAGCTGCCATGGGATCATAAAATTGAGACTGATTAGATCGTTCAAGTTCAGAGACACACCGGTACTTGCAGCCTCTCATAGCTTTTTCATCAACCCTACAAAAATTATGACAGCTCTTTTTTTTCTCATCACTGAGAGAAATGTATGTATTTCAGTTTGCTCAGCGTACATCATCAGTCAGTTGTGTAGTGAATCCAGTTTGACTGCTGGGACCAGTGTCAGTTTAAAAGTTGAAAAATAGTTCTCTTATTCCCCTTTTTATTGGCCTTTATAGTTTTACAGAGAAAATCTCATGAAGGCACTTTGTTGTGTCATCATTAGCCTGGCATGTGATGCCAGAATCACTCAACGCTAAATGTAAGGGATCTCTCTTCATTTTGCTGGATGTCAGAAACAAAATGGCTGATTAATGTATAGCTCATCTGTGAAGCTGGAATTAAAAGTGATGGAGTGTGTCCGCTCCAGTTCTGTTCAAGCAACAAACGGTTGCTGAAGCCAGAAACACTGGATACCTCTGATCGCCTGCCAGAGTTATGTCATCACACACCTGCTCATCGCGTCTGAAACCCTGCTGTAAATCTGTTGATCCAAACTCGGGAGTCAATGCAGTACCGTGGTATATAGACTCCAACTTCAAATAAGGAATTTGATGTTGATTGATGAAAGAGTTCCTATAAAAATTCATATTTTCCCCAGCTATGGTTATATACATTTTGTAAAACAGAGAAGAGAAAAACATTATGAAAACATTATGGCCCACAGTTCCAGTTAGGTAGACAGCATAGGTTGCCTTGAACCTGTGTGGTAGAACAGTGGTTAACGTATGGTCCAGCAGATACAGACTCCAAGCTAAAACATTTGTCTGTTAAACCACAATTGCATAGATTGGAAGACTGTATTAGTTGTATTAGTTATGGCATCTGCTAAATGTAAATGTTCAAGGCCCCAGGTTTTTCCAAGAAGGACATTACCAAAATCTGATGTTTATGTATATACAATTTCATAGGTGTACAGGTGCTAGCGTGTTTAGCATTGTGACTTGTCTGCGTCATACTCCGCTGGGTGTGAAGCACTGCATTCTGGGACACATTCCTTCACACATATTGCTATACACATATAACATACAATGCATTCTAAAAGTCTTCAAACCCTTTCACTTTTTCACATTTTAATATGTTGAGGCCTTAACATTAAAACAGCAAGTTTCCCCAATCGATGTGCACTCAATACTATATAAGGAGAAAGTGAAAACAGAGTTTTAGAAAAAAAACTTCACATTTATTAAAAAGGAAATGAACCCGAAGGTCCAGGGTTCAAATCTCACCTCTGCCAGAGTTGGGATCCTGAGCAAGGCTCTTAAGCTACAATTTCTTGGATTGAAAGTTGTTCTGCATAATAGTGTCTGCTAAATAACAGAAATGTATTTAGACACTTTGGAATGCCACTTGAAATTTAGCTCTGGGGCCTCCTATTTCTCTTGATCATCTTTGTGTTGCTTTTACACACTGACTGGAGTCCACATGATGTCAACTCACTTGATAGGACATGGTTGGAAATACATAAGCCTACATAAGGTGTCATAGCTATCAATCCATATCAAAGCAAAAACCAAGCCATGAGTAGGAAAACACTGCATGTGGAACTTAAAGACAGGATTGTGTTAAGGCACATATCTGGAGAAGGCTACAAAAACAATTCTGTTCCACTAAAAGTTCAAAAGAAGACACTGATGTACACAGTTCTCATAGTTAGGAAGAATGAAACAATTAAGATTCTTTTTGGAGTGGTCTGACGATAAGATGGAGCAAAGTATAGCATATTAATACATTTATTAAATTAATGAAACTAATTAAAACCTTATCCAAAGCACTAGGGACCTCAGATAGCTGAAGGATCACTTCCAAAAAAACAATAACCACATAAGCACACAGCCAAGTTTTTCACATTAGCACAATGACAAAACATAACAAAATGTGAAAGTGAAAGGTTCTGAAGATCTTCTGAATGCACTGTATATTTCAAATATCTGTTACTTGTGCCACAGTAGGTCTTTATTCAGTTTGTAGAAGAATTAATGGCCTTTAATTAACTTTGTATCTTCAACCCCATTTGTAGCACCACTGTCAGTAGGTAAACATCAATATTGAGCACACACCACAATCCTTTTCTTCAGTTGTACTGACCAGTTGTATGGCCATACTGGTTTAGCAACTAACCTACAGTTAATCAACTTTATTCAGTCTGTGAATGGTCATAACATTTTGGCTGATCTATTTCAATTTTGCTTCGTTGCCCCAATGTCATTGTTTTTTTTTTTAAATGACCAACATCTCTGAAATGCAGTGCCCATGAGCAAATGACCCATGATGATTGACATTTATATTTATATATTTAAGTATTTATATACTTTATAAGTATTTTCTTACTCTAATTTTTCTCAGTTCCTCATGTTTTCTTTCTACAGTTTAAACCAACAGACCAGTGTTGACTAGTAAACGGAGCATAGATCAGTAACAAAGTGTTTTAATAATTAATTAATTAACTGATTAATATTGAAATACTAAGTTACTGAGTGTTAAATCGAATAGTTCACTGTTTAAGTATTATATGGGCCACATATGGTTCTGTTTTTGTTTTCATTATAACCCTTTTAAAACCTACAAATTAGTTCATCAATAAAAATTATTGTAATATAATTCAGTGTTTTTATTTATTAAATCATGTAATTGTCATGACAATTAATTTCAAAATCTTTGGAAAACTGATTGCGTACATCTCAAAATGTATTATTATTGTCATGATAATTGGTGCTTGTTAGCCACACCACCCTTAATCGCCCTCCTCTGACACTTTTTGGCTTCCACAAGAGACTGCTCAATTACAGCCTGCTGTGCCCTGTCTATTTATACCCTTACTCATAGTTGCCCTTGTCTGGCATTTTCACTGCACTGCACCTCATTTTCCCCTGGCTCCTGGTTTGTTGCTTCCTTTTTGCTCCTTGTCTCTGTGTGTTTTTATTCATTGTGATTCTGTATGAGTCGGTTCCTTGCCTGTTGTTATTTGAAATTATGATACTTTTTTTTTTATTTCTGTTGTGTGTTTCAATGCCTGTTTGCATTTGCTGTTGTCTGTCTGAGTGCATTGTCTGTTAGCATTAGCTGTTGGCCTCACTGTCCATGTGTTATTAGCACAGTTTGCTTGTGTTAGTTCTTATCTGCCTGTTTTAGCACTTATCTGGTGGCATAGTTAGCACCAAATGTTTGTAATACCACTGTCTGCTTGTGTAGCACTTGTTCTAGGACTGTTGTTGGCACTTTGTTGGTTAGCTTTATGTGGCCGAGTTGTTCTAGTGGGTTAGCTTTGCCTCTGTGTATTAATGTTACTATGTTTATCCTACTGAGTAGCACTGTCTTAGTTAGAATTGTCTGTTAGCCTAGCATCCCTTCTGTTTATCACTGTGTTAGCACTATGTCCACTGTAAATAAACTGTAAACGTTACACACTTACAGATAATGAAAGTATACACTTCTACTGTCATGGACTCGACAAGTTTGTCCAAAATCAGTTGATACACATTATCCCAGTATGATTTCATAATATTCCAAATAAGATTCTGTGATGTTACTGAATGTTTGGCTCCAAGTGCCCCCATAAATGCTCAGTGGGGTTTAGTTCAAGTCAAAGTTATTGTATTACATTAAAAATGAAAAATAGAAGCATTCTGTTTGTGGTCTCAAGACTTTTGCCCACCATTGTATGATATACAGGCAAAGGAGCAGAGGTCTGAGTTAGGTTACAATGGGAAAGGAACTATAAAGAATATGAAAGAGATGGATTAAATAGATTACTTTATTATTTTTTACTTTTGCTAAATGGAATAATACATGATAATATCACCTGTACTGAATATTAAATGGAAGAAATACTTCTGCAAATTCATGTATTTCTAACGTACCTGCGGGATTCAGAGATTTATGTTAATGTCAGCCCTGCACTTTATCAGAAATATCTCCCAACATTAACCACAATCGTTCCACATAATATGCCCTGTTTCTGTCTACTTTGGACATCCAAGCATGAGAGAGATCGTGTACATGTTAAGAATTTGCTGGTGCTGACTGTTATTGTTATAACTCTCTGAGGGAGGTGAAAGAGAGACATCTCAACAGATCCTAAACTTAGCTGGCGACTCCATGTATATGTAGATAAGAACACAAAGGCTCCACTCCTCCTTATCCAGAGGTATGGCAGTTGAGTCTGTGTGGGGAAGGATGATGCCAATCACTAGCTTGTCACTGGTGTTGGGCTTAAACTGAGATCAGGTTACGCTGACTGAGGCTCCCTCGTGGTGAAGCACTTAACTCAAGAGTCTCTTCTTTGTTCGAACATGCTGCCTCTCTACTTAGACCTCTTAACTCACTGTTGACTGTGTGACTATGCGCATTTGTCATGCTGCTGCAGGTTACAAGGTTAAGGAGACATGAGAACTGACACATACACAGATTGCAGGTTAACCAGCATAGCTTCACCTAGTAGCATATTAGAAGGATAAGTTACATTTTTAAATCTTAGAATATACACATACAATACATGGGGTACTTTTCTTATTGCCATTCGTGTTCATTCCATTCAATAGCTCAATATATCTCGTAATTATTCCGGCTTGTTATTGGAGCATAACCATCAAGGCTTAACATCAGGGGAAAGTTGAATCCTCAACCACTGCAAGTTGCTGAGGATTGTCATTTCAGCTCCAAGGTCTTTACACTCTACCCACCTATATATTTCCTGTAGAGATGCTGCCAATTTCCCCCAACAGCTGCAGATACTAGAGAAAGACAAACACAAGCTAATTAGTTTCATAGTATTTTTAGGGACCTGGAAGGTTTTAGTTCACCCACTGAGTCGCTAGTTGTTTTGACAGTAATATACTCTTAAAATAAAGATATACAGAAATGTTTGGATTTGTAAATGCATTTTATGGGGACATATAAACAAGTAAACCATTTAAGCATATATTCAAAAACATGCCAGACTACATATTAACGATAAAAACATAAAGAAAAAAGAAATGAATGCACAATTGGAGAACCTAGAGATGCATATCTATATAATTATATGGTAACACTACTTTGAGGGGCACAAAGATCATGAACCCATAATGAAGTAATGCTTTAGTTATGCTTATCATTTATGTTCGACTTTAAATACTACATGGATTCATATAAAGCTCTTTCATGGATGCATACATGACACATGCTTACATACAAAGTCATGACTATATATTACATGAAATACAAACATTGTAAGTACCCTCATAGTAAATTGTTTTAAAACAACAGCAATATATTATCTTCATCAAACAACTAACAAGCTGTATTTAGCCTGGAACTTCCCAGTGTCTTTCTTGGCCATGGAGTTATTAATGGAAAATATTAATATTGACAGCACTCTCAGATTTACCCTTAATAAGTTATAAATAAATACTGTGATTTAATATACTTTGACTCTGGTCTGTATTTGCAGCCTGTAGTAGCCTTGCTAATTTAAGGTCTACATGTATTTTTATATGTGCAAAATGCTGTAGTGACATTTACATTTTCTTTCATGTACAATATCACATTGCTATACACTGAAAACACTGTTCCAGACCTCTTTGTAGAGATGCATTTCTATTAAATGAAGATCCTTAAACAAAGATCCTTGTTGTTTCTATAAACCATACAGAAAACTGTGGAGACATTTGGCTTTCTCTCACTGGGAGATCTTCTCTGATAACATCTGTAGACACCAGTGAGTGGTAAGATCAGTACTACAAGCGCTGGAATGGTGATTGGAAAGAGAGACTTGTTTGGGGTGTGAGTGTTTCCTTGTAGACTGCATGCTGATAATCAGGGTCTCATCAGACTTTAGTGATTTCTTTGGCTGAGGCAAAGTTCTGATGCAGACTAAGAGCAATGACAAAGAAAAACAACAGCCAGCAATTACATTATATATTTTTCCTCTGAACCCATCAGCTGATTGCATTTGGTCTAGAGTCACCGCTTACAATCTTATGAACTGATTAACTGATTGGTCTTTTAAATAACTGGAATCAGTTTAGCGTCTGTCCTGCGCAGGTATGTAGAAAAATACCCCTATTAACCCATTTATTTTTATTTATATGAGCCTGAATTATTCTTGGCTACATTCTTAAGCAAAAAAAGAGCAGCTCTTTATCCAAATGAAAAGAGGTTTACTTCTGCAGGGAACAATCTGAAATTTGATATTTCTAGTTCTAATTTTAATAAACCATTAATGAGTCAGTAAAAATGTTCATTACAATTTGCAAAAAAATGTCACATTTAGATGTCTCTATAAATTATGTCTTGTTTCCTATTAGAAAATTAACAAAGTAAGTCATTTGACACTGTGGCATAGTGGTGCAATTATCAGAGATCCCCGGTTCGGTTTCTGGTTGGAATGTTTCTGTGTGGAGTTTGAATGCCCTTACCTTGTCGACATAGGTTTCCTACAGGTTCTCTCATTTTCCTCCCACATTTCAAACACATGCAGTATAACAGCCAATGTTAATAAAGTATAACAGTGTGAGTGAGTGTCTGCGCTCCCATCTACCCTGCAATGGATTTCCCTAAACATAGTAGGCTAGAAACATCATGTACTGTACCTGCTTACTAGTGAATGCAAAACTACCTGTATTTGTCTACAAGAATAACAAATTGGCTTAATAGAAGAACAGTTGTATGCTTTTTCAGTCTCAATGAGGACTGATCGTAAAATCTTGTTTTGTTTTTGTTTTAAAATCTACTTTATTTATTTTATTACTAACTTAAATATTATGATTGATTTACATGATATTATTTACCTAATTTTAATATTACTTTAATATACTTTTAAGAATTTACTTATCAACATCTAGGCCACCCATGGAGGATGGGTCCCATTTTGAGTCTTGGTCCTCCCAAGGTTTCTTCCTTCCTTCTCCCTGCCAGGGAGTTTTTCCTTTCCACTGTCGTCCTAGGCTTGCGCAACTTGGGTTCGGCCTTTTAAGATAATATAAGATTGTAAAGCTGCTTTGAGACAATGCACCATTGTAAAAAGCACTTTGAATAAATTTGACTTGACTTGTGGTGACTGCACACTCTCTTAATGATTACTGTAACTAATTAATTCCACACTAACCTTAACCTCAGTAATATAAGGCATATCTATTGACATTTTTAATTTTCAAAAGAAAGTTTCTGTAAGAAAATCGCTGTTAACATCGTGTGGATGTTAAAAAAGGGTATTTGTGGAGACCTCACAATGTATAATATAAACATGTCCACACACACACACACACACACACACAGTACTATGACTGAATCCAATGTTTCGTTATAGGTGTAAAGCTGACACAGAGAAGCAAAACAAACACATGATGCCAGTTAAATTTAGCGTCTATCCCATCAATCTCTGTTTGCTTTAAGGTCTGGGGTCTTATAGTAGGAAATAAAAATATGTATACTTCTTCTTCATGTCTGAATAATGGGAAACTAGCACAAGAAAACACCTGTGACACCTGCTGACAGAGAAGGGAACAGCAGTATTTAAGGCAGAAAACAACAATGTTCCTTTTCATTTTTTGTTATTGTTTTAAAAATGATAAAATATACTAAAAAAAGAAATTATGCATTTCCCAGTACTGTAAAAATGTATATTCTTGTTCAAATTAAGCCCTGCTAAGTACCTAAACTACTATGTGACTATGGCAATGTCTAGGTTAGTCCTGTTTCACAGAACATACAGTGCTTCACTGAAGTGCAGTGAGACCTTCAGGATGATTAGTTTTTCAGGAAGGAGAGTTCAGACCAAGGTTTGGTGCCTTTTGAGACAGTCTGTGAGGTAAGGGGTGAGGCTAGTGTCGAGTCAATACACAGTGCTGGGCCAAGACAAAGAAGCAGACAGCTGTGGTACCAGAAGGGCAAGATGAGAGCGAGGAGCAGGAATGTAGGTTAAAGAATACACAGAAGCTCAGGTAATTTAGACCACACAGAACTCAAGTGGTAGCAACAAGACAGCTGGAGTGTGATGAAGGGGAAGAAGGTGACAGGTGTTGTGAATCTGAAGTCTGGCAAATCAGAGCATTGGGAAAGCAGAGCTTATCTGAGTGTGTGACGGAATGTGGGAACTTGGAGGAATGGAGTCCAGGGCACTGGACAAGGCCAGGCGTGAAAATAGGCTTTAATAAACTGTTTCCTGTATTACATATACCAGGCATAACAGCATTAAACATACATTGCTTTTGTTAAATGCAGTGTATGAAGTATCTCCCTGGGGGAGCACTTGGCAGAGCTCCATCCTTTAAGGTGCTAATGTTTCCTGTCCTCACCCAGGGCTCTCAAATCGAGTTTTGTCAAAATATGTATTCTGCTAGATGGCATAATAAAGGCCTGAGGAGGAAAAATGTCTAATTCATCATAAAAAAACTAAAAATAGCCACAGCCTGGCTTTCCTAGCTGAGCTTTAAGGCCAAGCTAAACAGCAAGGTGATACTGAAGCATGCAAACAATTATCCGTGTATATATATATATATATATATATATATAACCTTGGACCATACTTGAATGGTACAGTGTGCTTCTGTGTGCAAAGGAAATAATTAAGCAAAAAAGTATTTGGAATATGTTGTAAATACCCTTACAAATATCAGCCAGACCTTTACTAGTTTATGTCCTAACACCTGTTTGAAACCTTTTTTTTAGTAGTTCGTTTTATTTATAGTGTATCTGACAAAGAATGAAATGGTCTTAATTCACCCAAATTACATATTTCAATTTGCAACATTATATATTACATGCTTTATAACAATTAATGTATGCATTCTATATATTCATTAAAGCAGATATGTACGTGTGACATTAAGAATTGAATGTAATGGAATGCTAGCCTGTTACTTCAGAGATCAAAAGTTGCACAGAGACAATTGTTAATGTGTCTGATGAAAGTAAAGAATTATCTCCCTCCTGATTTTATTAGAACATAAATGAGGTGGATGCATAAGTGAAGCATGGTATACTTCCTTATGCAGACTCATTTTACCTGTAGAAGTCTGCTGAAGGCCTCTCTCGGGGTTAAATTTATATATTGCTGACAGTCACTTATTTAAAATTTCTAACACTAACTCAGATGTTGAGTTTGCTGATCCTCACAACAAACATGAATCACCTGATTTGCTGGTTTAAGCAATGGCCATGCGCATTCTCTTTTTTTAAATCAAATTAGTAATTAAATAGTATAACAGTTATCCAATGTGATTAAGTGGTATGGATAAACTTCTTATACTGAGGTTATTAGATACCAACTGATTGATGCAGCATTGAGTCAACGGTGGTTTTCCAGTCCGGGTTCCAGTTCCTAAAAACCTACATAGAAAATATTTACACATTTTTTTCAAGAGCTTAGACAAAATGTTGAGCTCTTTAATGTTGCCTTGGATAAAGCACATGTAGCTAGTAATGGTAAGTCTATCTTGGGCAAAAGCATTCCAATAAATTTGTAATATACTTCTTCATACATCATTGATCATTTACGTTTGTATCAATTAGCAAACAACCTCATCCAGAACAATGTCGCACTCCTATAATCCTGCAAAATACATTTCCAACCAACTGACGGGTAACAGACTTGCTACCAAAGCTGCATCACCGCAGTCTAATTATCAGTTATTGTTAAGATAATTATGTACTTAATTAACCATTGTGAAAGGCTGCAAGGAGTCTACATGCAATTTTAGAGACATTTACATACAGCTGGTGGTTTGCCTCTTACTGATTTTCTAACAACAGATCATTACTGCTTTAAATAAGCGTAATGTCAAGCAATAAAGTACGCTAGTTGTCTGTTACATACTGTGAAAAATGCGTTTCATGTAGTGTGAATAATGACATAACAGCGACATAGTTAAATAAAGAAAATATGTAGCCTATAGGAAAGACATTTGTCTGTACTGTTTAGCCTTTAAGATATATAAGTAAGATAAGAAAGTAAGATATATAAGTAATCACAGACAACGCTAAACTTTAAATACAAGCAGACCAAAGTATTTCTTCCAAAAAATAGATAAAGATACAGATAACTTAACTGATATATTATATAAACTGATAAGGGTCAATTAATGGTAGACTGCAGATGTAAATAAATTTACCAAGCAGGTAACAGACCATGTAAGAGTAGTGTTTTAGAGTGACATAATGATATGACTTACATATGGCAGTTGTAGTTTAAGTGCGTGTTGTGCTGGTGCAAGTGGATAAAATACAAAGTAGTTTTGCAGTCATTTCTAAACCCCTCAGTGTCACTAGTGGACTGAGAACAGACCACCAAAAAGAAAATATACAGCCCATGCTGTAATGACCACTGGTTACAGCATGAGTATCAGAAATTACAGCAACAGGTACAGAGTAAACAGTTCAGAGATTGGTTTCAGTAGTGCCAAGGCTATGTTAAGAGCTTTTTCACTATGAATCAAAATATCTTAATCAATGACCTTAAACAGGTCTTTTTTAAGGCAACATTAATGTCTATGCGTTTGCAATTAAACAGCTGAAATGACAGATTTTACATTATGAAAATAGACCTCATTTTTTTATGAGGAGAAATGTGAAAACACTAACAGCAAAAACATATGTCAAGGATTAAGTAATACAGGATAATAAAATGAGGCCGGTGTCATATCCAACACTTAATTGGAAATCAAATTAGTCTGTTTGTAGATTAAAGGCTTTTAAATTCACATTTACGGATGTCTTGAAGTGAAAAATACCCTTAAAGGAGGCTGAACTGGAAAAAAGTAGGTACTTAATGAGGTCACATTTCCAAAACATGAATATGTTGTGAACAGTGGAGTAGAGCTAACAGTACTGCAGTCTGTTGAATGTTGCTAGCAAAGCTAAAATACTACATTTACACTACAATACTAATTTTAGCTGTATGAAAGCATTTGGTATCATATAATACTACCCTTACTCACTCAGTTTAGAAATATGATTGAAGGGAAACTATTTTAATTTGTGCTGTTTACTCTTTATATGTTGCTAGTTTTGTGCTTGCTAGTAAGCAACTTAGGTTCACAATTCCTATGATATTTAGAGCAATTTCCAGTGTACAATTGTGTGCGACTTCAAGAAATAAACATCTTCTGCCAAGCAGAGATAGTTGTACAGTTGGCTGTTTAATCTGTATCTAGTTGGATTAGTCTGTATCTATATTCTAATACAATTTGTGGAAACTTTATTTTGTGAGCAACAATCTGCAAGTTCTATCATGGCTGTTGTTTGCTTGTCATATGTTGTTCATTATCTTATTGTTATATTGCTTACTGTAACTTTGTAGTAGTGCACAAACAGCTTTTTTCTTTCATAGAAATTTGACCTAGTGTCATAAATGCCATAACGGCAATTCCATCTTCACTGAGATGATCCTTGCTGTTACATTGCAGCTGTCAACAACTTGGCCCCATACTGAATGATTCAGTCCTCATAACAGTGTAACAGGATAGACCCATGTGTAAATGTGCATTCAAAGCAACTACTTTAGTCTAAGATATCAAACGTTTGGCAACATCCCAGTGGACGAAACCTTGTAAACTGCATTGGTCAAGGTCCCTGGGAGTAAAGTAAAACTTTGTCTCCTAAAAAACAGGGTAAAATCTTTCCCAACCAGTTTTAACACACAAACATTTTAAACACACAGACCTATCCCATCCTGAAGTGCGTGTTTCCATGTTGTTAGAATTTTGTAATTCTGCTTCTGTCAATATTACACATGCCATTTGCATATGTTCTAAATTGTTCCATATGTTGGTTTATTCACTTTTGGCTGTCTGAACAGTCTAAGGTTTGAGGTGGAAGGAGCATCTGGTGGTGCTGGTTAATTGTGGGTGATTAAGGTGATTAATAGCTTTGTTGGTAGTGAAAACATAAGACAGAAGGCCTGGTGTATTGACTAAATGTTCCAGAGGGTGACTGGGCAGGATGTGCGGAAGGGTTTCAGATAGATGAAATGGTCATAGTAAGTATTAGAAAACTCTAGCTTTTTTGCAGGTTTCCCCAACTACAAAGAATGGAGAAGTCTGTAATTTTATCATAGCTACACTTCAATTGTTAGAGACAGAATACTGAAAACAATCTGAACGCACTATATCTTTGCATTTATGTCAGTATTAGGATGAACGCGTCCAAAAAATCGCTACCAAAGAGTTTACCTATGATAATTTTTGAGTAACACTCATATAGTTTACACTGTTATTTAGGCAGACTCGTGTCTGCTCTCGTATTTTGAATATTCTCAGGAACGTTCATTATGCAGCATATTGCTGATTGTGGTTTCTGTCATGTCAGTAATCACATTATTTAGAATCAATAAACTTTTGAGATGGTGCTGGTGTGCAGGCTACACAGTTGGGCTGGATACTTCCCTATTATATCACGCCATCTCTCCTCTCAGATTATGTCTGCCAGCCCAGATTTTTTCCTGCTTCCCCCTTTTCTCTGTGACTCCCTGTTTCTGTCACATGTTCCTTTTTGCACAGATGGGTGCTTTTACTCCTACATTCCACATACCATTTGATTCTACAACTTTCAACATCATGATGGTGTATGGTTTATGTTAATAACCCCTCATTTCCCCCTTACATGTATGAAGTATGAATCGTTCATTCAGAACAAGGTGCCGATATGTTTGTAGGCCACCTTTACTGATCAGCAATCGCATAACATGCAACTTTGGATTGGTTTTCAGAGCTTTTTGTGGTGGTATGGCTGTCTAGTGGTTAAGGATACCCATAGGAGAGAAAGAAACTCTAATAAAGCTCTATAAATATGATCATTTGATGGTTTTATCTGGATTCTAATCTATAACTTGATGCAATGTCTTAGTAAACATATGGGGCATTCAGGTCTTAATCCAGGCCATTTAAATAGTGAAAAGTTCTAGCTGTAGCAATTCTGAAAAAAACCTATTCTTATTGCAGCCAGTGTGCTGTCAGCTTCTGTAGTTAGAATAGATAAATATGTGGTCTATACTTTTGGAAAGGTAACGGTGGGTTCTGGGAGCCAGAGGTAACAGTATAGCTACACAGCTGCAGCCTTGTGTATAAGCTCCATACTGACTCTTAGAAAGTACCAGGGATAAAGGCGTAGGGGCAGGAATCACCTAAAGTGATTCGAGTAAAAATAGAACAAAAATATATTATTTACAAATTATGTACAGACACAAGTCTAATCATTTCATTTAGTTGTTTCTTTTATAGTTTTGTTAAAGGTGCTGACAAATACTTAAATTTGACTTTGACCCAAAAAAATGAAAATGGATGTAAAAATTGAAAGCCAAATTACAGCCAAAGTGCAGAATTCTTCAACATAACAGTCCGAAATCTGCGAGGGAAATCCAATCACTCGCATGAACGAACAAAGCTGTTTTACAGGGTGCTGTATGGACTGAACTCCTTTTAGAATTAAGTCCCTCTGTGTCATGATACCATTTGCACTGGTGGTTCCAAAGCCACGTCAGATTAAAAGTCCAGCATTGCACCTCATGCACCAAAGCTAGCACAGCACAAACTTACCCCCCCCCCCACACACACACACACACTTTTTACCCCTGTTTATCCTGTCAATGACTGACCTCCTCTTTCACAGACACAGCCAATTGTTTTGATACTAGGTGGGCTAGGATATAGGCCCACTGTGTGACCTGAGTGCTCAGTTATATTCATTTTTTTCTTTTTTTGTGCCTAAATAACTGTCATTTTTAAAATAATGGTAATGAAAACAAAGTGTTTTCTTTAAAAAAAAGAAACTATGCTACCTATGTCGAACAAACAAGCACAGTGATCGTTCAGACTGAAAAGTTCAAGGCCTATTTATTGGGTTCAGCAATTGAAGGGCAGAAGGCCAACCCACCCACACTGATAGAGACACCTGCATTTGGGAAACGGGGGCAGTGTGTAACCCTAGAGGGGGTTTTGGAGGATAGGGGTTTGCCTTCCATGTGTAGGGAGTCAAACTGACAAATTCTGCTTGTGTAGGGAGTTGGCAGAGTGATCAAAGTAAGCCTTTTGGATCCTGATACTAAATGTTGCTGATATCCTGTCATGAGAGACGAAATACTGATATCTAGATTACATAAACAAGTCTGGTGAACTTCTCTCTATGATGAGAATGTGAATATAAATACATCCATGGTGTAGAGGCCTCACAGCAACATTTTACTTAGAGCATCGTGCACAAGAGCGATTGGGTTGGCAAACTTGACGATTAGAAATGGTAAAATTGGATATAAGAACATAGAAATGAGAGAAGAGAAGATGAGTTATACTTACATGGCTGAAAACTATTGATGTGCTTAAGGCTATTGTGTTCCCATGACTTCAGTGATCATTTTTCGTTATAATAAAATCAACTTAATGATCAAACAAAATGAATATGGTGTGCATAGAAATGTGATGTATTATATAGATTCATATATTTATTATTATCTATGATTATGTAATATTAATTCTAGACATGCTTCAGCTTCTTGTTCTGTATTTTCTCTCCCGTGGGAATACTCAGTTTCCTGATGTGGCACCCCTATCTGCACTCTGAGATCTGCCAAGATAAAGCGAGACAAAGAAGAGGGCATGACGCTATCACCAGTGTTGACGCCACACGGTCCACGGATGTCAAAACTATCTTTCTCCCCTATGAAAGAAATTGTAATGAAAGAAAAAAAAAGAAAGGTGGAGAAAAAGAGGAGGGATACAAATCAGCTCTAGGCTAAAAAAAAAATCTTATATAATAACACGTATTCTTCACTGGTAGTGCTTACATATTGATAAAAATTCTATAACTTAAAGATAAGGAAAATACAGGAATACAGGAAAAATAAAAAAATAATTATTCATACACTCTCAAGGACTAATGGTCATGCTTTTCAAAGCCAATACTGAATTTATAAAGTCATTACAATATGTACATAGTTCCGCTTACATATATAGCACTGTAAAACTAGATTTTGTGTGAAATATTGATTAATAAAAGGTATTATCAGTCTCAGTTCCAAATGTAAACGACACAATACCTAATAATTGGACAACACAAGATTTATATATTTTTATATATATATATATATGAAATTATTTTATTTTGAATAGAATTAAATGCTTAAATTATAGAATTATTAATAGTCTGACTGATCGTTTAGTCAGGAATGTACTAATGTTAGTAATCTTGCTGCAGGACAGAATCCATAACACATTATTAAGTCAAGTGAAAGTATATGTTTGAGCAGCCCTTGGTTAAATGATTTTACTAAACTAAATAAGCACAATGTTTGCAGGAAACAAACAACACTGTTTTTCCATGAGCCATGTTATCCCAGTATGATTTCATAACATTCCAAAGCATCATACGCCATGCTTGCCTTGCTCTGTCTTCAAGTGCTCCCATAGATGCTTGGGTGAGTTTAGGTAGGGGAACATGTCCTAATACAAATACTAATACATTCTGAAATGTATGTAGATTATATTATTCAAAGCTCTTATGACTACAGTAACACTGCTGCGGTGGTGGTGTCTTATGTGTGTATTATACTGAAGTTTTTAAACACTTCGGCATGATATTGGACTGGGAATACTCCAACAACCAAAACTGTACAGCCGACAAGATCCTGTGAGCACTGACGAAGAACTAGAGAATGACTAACACAAACTGTGCAGTGTGTTTAAACACTAGTGTGTTTAAAACTCCAGCAGCACTACTGTTTCTGATGCACTCGAACCAGTGCAATATGTACTACACACCACCACCATTTCAGTATGACAATGACCTACTGTTAACACCAAATAATATGTGCTTTGGTGGTCCTGTGGGGGTCCTGACTATGGAAGAACAGGGTAAAAGGGCTGCTAACACAGTATGCAGAGTAACAGAAGGACACCAGTCTGTATTTGCAAAGGTATAAAGTGCATCAATACTGTGAACGGAGCTTATAAAACGGATTTATAATGGTTTATATGGGGAATATTGTTTATATAAGAAATATTATATGAATAGATTTAGAATTTTACTTTCTTTTTGTAAAAAACATCTTTACATGTAAGTAATGGCCACTTGTGTCACATAGGTGCACCCTGGATCTGGTTACCCACCACAGACATTTTTGTTAAAAAATAATAATAAATTGGTCTTTAACTTGGGAACACTTGAGTAGTGGAGCAGTCTAATGTGGCAACGTAGATTTGAGTACCAGCAGTGCCTTTGGACTGTGGCTAAGAGAGGGGCAAGTTGGGAGATTGTCACCTTGCTTCCCAGAAAGTCACCAGAACTTGTGAATGACTCATTAGAATTTACAAGATTATATAAGATTTAAGTTATTTGATAAGGTCATGTAAAACTTTTTTTGCTAGTAATATAAACCATAAACCATGTAATTTAATGAGGACTTGATGTGTGTATAACACATTAAACTCTTGAATCTCAAATATGACTGGTCAGAAGCACATTCATTTTCTCTTTGTAAAACAAGCCGATTGTATTTTTATTCTCCTTATACTTATTCAATACAATAACTAACTCGGTAAAAGTGTTTGTTGGAAGCTCCACTAAATATAGCCTTTAATATATCCTTACTATAACCTCAGTCAAATGGATGCATTACAGACAAATGTTATGTTATGTTATGCTGTTCATTTAATGGAAGGATAGCAGGAACTAAATTATAGATGCTCTACAGCTGTAAATGCATACAAATCCAGAAATGTGGCTCTTTTACAAAATGTGTAATTATTTGGAAGTTGGCACAGTAGAAGTGTAATACACAGCGCCATAATTATTCTTCTATGATAGTACATGCACTGTTGTTCTTTATTCGTTATATGTACATTTTCAAAATCACAGCTGCAGCATCAGTTCAACAATTCAAATACATAACGTGGATTCTACAAAGAATATTGCTAATCATCTCATCAGCAAAGCCTCTACAGAAAAAGGTAAGAGTCTCACATTGGAATTCTTAGTAGGGCTTGTTTTAATGGCCCAGTCCTTGAGTGTGAGCAGTTCTTCAGTCTCAGATGTTCTGCAGCGTTTTTCAAGGTGCTCAGTCTTTGACAGTACCGTCTCCTCAGTCAGAGACAGAGCGCTGTCGCTCTTTGACACAATCTCCTGTCTGTCAACAGGAACACTCTGGAGCATGTCATCGGTGACACTTTCTGCTGAATCGATTCCTGAGCTTTCGTTACCACGATAGCAAGAGCTTTGAAATGAAGGCAGTGGGAAGGATTGCAGATACAACTCTTTCCCACTGCACAGGCTCAAGTTTTTTGGCTTTTGAGAAAAGCAGCTTTGTGAGAGAGTAGCCCTCTGATAGGGCTCTAGAGCTCGTGGTTTAAATTCCTGTACATGACAGAGGAGATCACACTCAAACTTATACACAGGCATGTAGCTGGACATATTTCCATCTGACAGCGAGTAGAAGCAAGGGGGAGGACCTGGAGTTACAGCAGCTTGAAGAAGGATAACTCTACGTAGCTCTTCCATTTCCCTCTGCTTCAGCTCTCGCTCCAGCATCACACTCTCTAGTTCTCTATCAGCAAACGCCCTCCTCTTCCTCATCCGCACACTAACTGAAGGGTACTGGAGTCTCTTGGGCAAGTCATTCAGCACAGGTGTCTTATAGCCTGTAAAATGAACCAAAGTAAATCAACCACTTTATTTCCTATTATACTTTCTAATGGTAGAATTCTAATTCTAAAAATTAAGCTTTGTGACATGGTATGTTAATCTGCTAGAAATCAGAAGATAGTACACTGTGGTTGTAGGGGTATGAACATGGCCAACAGCAATACTGAGGCATTGGCAGAATGTGGAATTGAAATGATTCTTAACTGGTATTAAGGGGTCCAATGTGTGCTAAGAAAATATACTGCACCCCATTACACCAGCAGCAAAGTCCCAGCAGATACAGAGACAGAAAACAGAGACTCATCAGAACAAGCACTGTTTTTTCAACCTTTTATTGCCCATACAAATTGTAGTCTCTGTTGCCTGTTCTTCATCCCTTCAGCCCATCTTCAGGATTCAATGTGTTGCGCGTTCAGATATTTTCTACCTTAGTTGTAATAAGTGGTTATATGAGTTAGTGTTGGCCATTTTCCTTTGACCTCTGGCATCACCTAAAAACTGTATATTTGAAAGGGTTACCCTGCTGAGTCACCTCTAGCCTGGATACAAGATAAGATACGATTGGGCATTGAAGGCAAACAGGATCTGTAGGGTATCTTGTGGCATATTTGCCCACACATATTACAGGACTTGCAGATTCTCATTAATCACACCCGAAGTTGGGTAAGTGTGTTGTTCCACAGCAATGGCAAGATCAAAGCCATTAACACTGGTTCACCATACTCTTTCCCAACCGCAATCAAGTCCCAAACAGAACCTAGTCAAGTTTTCTGACCCACAACACCGGTTGGCTGGTTGGCTGTCAATTGTAGAACACATAATGGGCACTGTAACAACAAAACACATGGAAATGGTCTGTTTCTGAAGGGTGGACACCAAAACTGTGGGAACTGCTCAAGCTTGTTGGTAGATCAAATGAGCCTCTCTACTGGTGGTCTGTTTGTCTTAAATTTTCTGTTGGATTCGGTCTTACACAATTGTAGTGGACCTATGATAAATATGACAGACCCCTCTATTGTTTGTAGGTAGAAAAACTTGTATATAAAAACTTAGACATATTTTCCTATATAAGAATATCATATCACAATGGAGGACAAAAAAAAAAAAAAAAAAAAAAAAAAATATATATA
>JAUZST010023831.1:0-31414 GCA_034779995.1 Parotocinclus haroldoi
CACACACATATGGCAGTATGTTAGCGTAACGTATTGATATAATATATGTACACACACAATTCAGTCATATGCCATTCATATATATATATATATATATAGATAGATAGATAGATAGATATTAATTTTGTTTTTAAATTCATGACATGGATGCAAATTACAACAGAATGCCCTTATCTTTTAATTAATCAGTAACTTTACTTTCTTGGACTGTGGTAGCCTAGCAGTTAAAGTAATAGGCTCTGGACCGGTACCACTGGGGGGGGGTGGTCCAATGCTAAGCCTTTTTAAGCCACGTTTGCTTGGATTGTTGATTTGAACACATGTAAGTCACTTTGAATGAGGGCATCTTCTAAATTTAAATGTTTTCGTCATATCACCTTGGCTACATCACAATTGACGATTGCAAGACCAGCCCTTTTTAGATGCAAATATATTAATTCATTAAAGTTGTTGCACATGCAAGCTATTGTCTTTGTAATGTGTCGGAGTTTGTTGATGTGACTGAATGTGCAGTGAAAATGGAATGAGCAAAATGTTCAGTGTAAAAGTGTCCAATCTGGTCAGTTGTTCTTGCTAGGCTAATAGAGTTCTGTATTTTATGTAGGATTTGGGATCATTTCAGATGCATGACTTAACTATTGGTCCCTCACCATCATCACACATGCTGTTATGTGTTTTTAAAATGTTCATTTTGTCTTTGTGGACAGAGCATGCAGCTCGAGCTGGAGCAAGAGAACAGCAGCATACAGGATATAGAGCGACAGACTCAGGATGCTCAGATCAGACTACGGGAAAAGGGAAAGCTTGAGGGCAACATTAACGAGGCCAAGAACAAATGCCAAGAGGAGAGCAACCGGGTGAGAACCAACAGTAAGATAGTAAGAGAGGTAGAACGAGAAAAAGCTGTACTCTAATACTACTCGAGAGTAGATAGTAAGGGTAATGGAGAGAAACTAAAGTCACAGTGCCAAATTACAAACGCTGGTTCACTTACACGTTAAGGTCCTGTTTTTATGCTCCACATGAGTGTTTTTTTTATTTATTTATTTACTTTTTATTATTTATTTTTTCCTCTGTTGTTCAGATCAGTTTGTTAAATTCACAGAAATTCACACGTCTTAAGTGAGTGTATTAAATAATAAACTACAGCCCGGAGGCCAGCTCAAGCCTAACCTTGCCAGAGGCAGGATATGATCTGATGTGGCTCAGCTCACGTCTGATTGTGCCCAGTGCAGAATAGAGTTCTGGGTTCAGGGGCTGTTTCTGCAGCGCACAGCACACCAGGGATTGCCCATAGTAATAAGTTATTGATTTATTTTCTTGTTTAATTTCTTCTTAATATTTATAACTTGTATTACGTTTGTATTTTTTATATTCTGTCTCTTTTATTATACTGTAGGGTTTTTCATATTCTCTATTTTTATTTCTTTTGTTTACCCCACCATGCTTTCAGCTTTCATGTTTTTGACCCGAAAAGCTCATCACTGTGTACCTATGAAACACCAGTGATTGTGGGCTGCCTAAGGGTAGAATGGTGGCGCGCTGCTTAGTGCTGTCGTCCCACAGCTCTAAGATCCTTAGTTCAAAACTGACCAAAACTGCATGTTCTCCTAATTTCCATAGGACTTTTCTCAGGTTACTCCTGAGTCACTCTGATTTGGGCCGTGACTAGTCTGTTGATATAACCTTGTCTGTTGTGAATATAGTTTTTTTATGTTTAATTAAATAATCTAATAAACAAGCTGCTCATTTGAGGCTGGCCGTCTTATTTCGCAAGCGTTCTCTCTGAGCACTTTTGGGAAATTTTTACGTTCCACTGTGGCCCTAAGCTTTGTACTGTGGGTCTAACACTATATATATATATATATATATACGAATCTGATGGTAGTGATTAAACATGAATGCAACAAATGTGCGTGTAGTTCACCTACAGCTCATTCTAATACTGTGTGTGTGCAGATCTCATTGCTACAGTCACAGATCCTGATTAAGGAGACAACCATGCAGACACAGGAGAAAGAGATGAACAGGGCCAAAATGGACCTGTACTGCCTGGAGCAGGAAGAGCAGCAGCTTGAGGAGAAACTACGCGCAGAAAAAGCCAATTTGGAGAGCATACTCAAACTGCTCAATACATCAAAAAATGAAATGGACGAGGTTAGAGGCAGTGCGCACACTGCACACAGACCCCAGAACACACACTCAACCAAACAGACAGCCAAACTATAGACTGGTGATTTAATAGGGGTTATTTTGAACGGTTTCAGTCTCAAGTCAGGATGAGCATCAGCAGGCGAGAAGTGAGACACACTGTTCAGTGTTAAGGCAAACGGAAGTGTTTGTAGTGTGTGAGGGAGTTTGAATTTCTGAAGAATACGAGTCAGTGCAGTCCTGAACATTTTTATGCTGAAAATGTCAGCTGTGCCAAATATAGACATTAAATAAACAATAAGTAATTGCTGGTAGTGATTTATCAGTATTATTATTATTATTATTATTATTATTTAAAGTAAATGTCACTCGGATAAAAACACGGAAAAACTTTTTGGATTTATCCAAGAATGTAAATGAATAATTTTTGCCATTATTCTGTGAAATATTGCATGCTTGTGTGCTTTTTTTTTTGTTCATCTTGTTTGTGTTTGACGACAGACACGGGATGAGATCTCAACGCTCCAGGAGAACCAGAAGGAGCTGCATAACACAATTGAGCGCCTCAACAAAGCTCTCAATGGCAGCATGAGCAATCTAGCTGAGATTGACCAGCTCCTTGCTGAGAGTGGTTCAGGACTCAGCCCCACTGTTGTGAGTACACTGTATTACAGGATCCGCATACACGGATGTGTTCAAGTTTGAATAGTGTGGTGAGAGGATGTATATGTGTAATGGCTTAAATTTGTCTGCTGGTGGAAATTAAAAAAAAAAAAATTGCTTTGTATAGCAAAAATACTATGTCAAACAAATGAGGAAACACCAGACAAGTGCAGAGAGTTCAATATAAACATAATGTATTTATTCAAGATTCGAAATTCATCACCGTTGACTTAAGTAAGCAATTATTTATCCATTTGCTTGGATTAACCAAAATGGGTGTTCCCCGTTCTGACTGTTATAATTGAATTTTTTTTTTTTCTGAGCACTGCTTCATGAGAATAGCTGTTTCATCGAATTTTGCCTTCCACTTATCAATGTGATTATAGGACATTTATGGTTACTAAAGTAGTTACATCAGGACTTTATTTAAATTAGCGTTCTTAATTCAAGGCTTGTAAGTGCTCACTTGGCACATCAGGCATTCACTATCCCACCACCTGAGACAACTGGGTTTGAGCGACTGCCGTTACTTCCAGCCAGGTCGAGCTTAGCACAGCAACCCCTACCCAGCGCTGCAATGGACTGATGCATGTACCAGTGTCAGTATTTTCAGCTAGCTCGATCTGTAATTGCTAGTAATAAAACCTACCTATTAGATACTGTTTTGTTTGAATGTCGTAAATAAAAACTACAGCTTTATCTTACAAATTGTTGTTTTGGTTACCGTAGCTCTGGTACGTATTCTCTCATGAGGTTATTTTTGGCGGACATGTTTTCTTGACGTGTGGGGCCACCCCTGTTATGTGCCATACATCACACAGGTCCAGCCCTCAGGCTGAGAAACCCTAATAATTGGGTGCCTCTGGCAAGGTGGAACACGTGTACGCACACAATATTGACAGACGCAGAGACACAGGAACCCCCATTAAGGGGACGGTGGGCACAGACGGTGTGTAGACCTATACACAGGGGACCATGGAGACAGGATCCCTGAGGATACCAAACTCCTGTTCCAGATCGGATAATATGGATATGTTCATATGTGCCGTTTTGCCAGGGGCTCCCGTGTCTTGCCGCTCTTGAGGCTGGGGTTGTGTGACGCACAGCAGGGGTGCCTCCATTGGAAGTTAAACTGATTATTTAAAAAAAATGCTACTGTGCATTTATGAATGTTTTTTTTTTTTTTCACCCTGAATCTGCATTTCATGCCATAAAAAATCTGACAAAAAATGTTTCCATGTGAACAACCAGTGGGTTAATAATAATATTTAAAAAAAAAAAAAAACGTTTTCGTCTTGTCGTCACCCCCTCCTTGTGTAAGGCACCAGCTCACTGAGAAACAACCCCCTCCTTTTCCATAAGCATACTTCCTCTGGCGTCACTGCCTTTATAAGCTTTTTCTTTCCAGAAATGGAAATGAGTGGATGAGGGCTTCGTTTGTGACGCATAAGAACCCAAGCTATTCTCCACATTCAGATTACAATAATAATAATATTTTTTCCCCAGCCTAAAGTGGGAGAGTGTAAACACCATCTCTGAATGGGTACATTTGTTTCAGCCGGAGTCCTCCTTCAAGTCAAGACTGGCCATGTTTAATAATAACAACGTCACTCAGAACGTCAGCGTGGATCCCTTTCAGACCGAGGACCCCTTCAAAAGCGACCCCTTCAATAAAGGTGCTGTAACATAACTGGGCTTCCTGCATCGTGTTGTGTTTGTAGCCTGCAGTGTAGCCAGTATGCTAGCTATCTGTCGTACTGTTTCCATCTGGGGCTGAACATGAGAATTTTATGTAGATGAATAGCTAATAGCTATAATTTGCAACACTATGGGTCTAGTAAAAGAGCTTTGAAATGCTTCATTAATAGAGCCGCTGGTATCTAAACTGCGCTCTAATACAGTACTTTATTTACCATGCACGGTCTTGGGTGGAATTGTTTGGCCCTTGAAGACAAATACGGAGGTGGGTGGGCGAATAGGACATTTCTACAGCAAAGTGCTAACAAGTTATTTAAGTTCTGAAACCTTTCGAATAACACTTGTGGATCATTTGATACACAGTTTGACTTTTGCTGATATACTTACAATATTTTACAGTATACTTGCAGTCTCTTTTGTGGCAGTAACTGGTTAGCACTGTTGCCTTACAGTTCCCTGCAATAGGCTAGTTAGTGGTCTCTAAAGGGTCAGTATGTGCATGTCTCTTTGAATATAGGTGTCTGCTAAACAACGTAAATGTAAATGCAACATAAATGCAGAGTAGTGGTCGACCAATACAGGTTTTTTTTAATGGCCGATTCCAATATTTGGACAGCAAAATGGCTGATACAATGTTGTTTTTGCAACTAAATGATAAATATGACACAATTTAAAAAGTGAGCTTAAATTACTAAAACAAAAATGGAGGGGAAAAAAGGACATAGCTTCTGCATTTTCTCCTGTGTTTTTTAAATTTCAGCCTTGTGAGCACAGGAAGAGGCTGATCCCGAATATATCAATATTTCCTTAATCTGTCCGTCACTAATCCAGAGTACTTAGAAATGATAAAGTAAGGGGCCTTGCACAGGGACCCAACAGTGGTAGCTTGTCAGAGGTGGGATTTGAACTCGTAGTCCAGTACCTTAACCACCAAGTTACCACAGTCCAGACCATGTGCCCCGAGATAGATTAGATCCCTGTCTATGGTTGGTCAATTTTTTGTGCCCTGTTAGAATGGCTGTTTGCTGAAAATTATTCATCATTCAACCAGTTGTCAGTCCTTTGGAGTCGACAATACGATTCATGCTTAAACACACAGTTATTAACACAGTAGTCTGAAATAGTCATCACTCCGTATAGGGTCGGTGTTTTTAAACGCGTCCTGTGCTGCCATGTGATTTTGTTCCCTAAAAAGGATTAATCAGAAAACCACGTAAATAAACCAGGAGTTGGTAGTGTTTTACAATATAATGTATGGTTAATCTAGCAGACGCATGTTTGTAGACTCCTATTATACAAGCGTGTGTAGTTCAACGTTTGAATGACTTTCATAAATCTAATGTCATCTTTTTTTTTTCTTTTTTTTTTCTTTTTTTTTTAGCTGACCCATTTGGTGGAGATCCGTTCAAACGGAGCGACCCCTTCATGGACCCCTTCAGCAGCTCAGATCCATTTAAGAGCAGTGCCACCACTACATCGAGGGTGAGTGTGGGGCCTTGAACGCTTGAGCATCATCCATTTTTGTAATATGATTATACACTGTATAAAATATAAAAATCCCTTTTGAACTGGCTATTCTAACTGATAAGAGGTTTTTAATATGAAGCATACAGGCATCTCTATATGCACTAGCATGGGTTGTATTGAACTCGGTGGGTCTCAAAATGACTCTTCTTAGGGTTTCACAAATCAGATGATCAGCTTTTTGTAGTACCCTAATAAGGTAGATGTAGAAATGGCTTCAGTTTCAGCTGAGGACGTGGCTGCCTGCACAGAGCCCGAACCGTAATTCCATCAGACACCTATGAGATGAATGAAATACCAACAGTGAGCCAACATCGGTCTCTGCCCTCACAGGCACACACTCTATACACTTTCTCGAGAGTTACAGCAGTTGTAGCAGAACAGGAATAAACGCCATGGTAAAACCCATGCTTTGTCATAGATGTTGATTTTCAGTTTATGAATATTATGATCTTGATTAAACTGGTAATCCGTTGTATTCTGTCAGTTCATTTTAATGTAGTCAATTTGTTTCCGTGGTAAATGGCATAGTTCTGGCCTTGTGATAAATGGGGAAGCTGGAACAGAACAAACTGCCGAACACTTACAAGCTCTTCGTTTAACACCTTCAACGTGTGTGAGAAACCGCTTCTGCTGTGTTGCTATGCAATACAGTTCACATGATATTTGCATTTGTATGCTATAATATCATTTTAAGGTTAGACATTGTTTCAGTGATGCTAAATACAGTGTTTTCTCCCTGCCTCCTCCTCCTCATGAAATGTTCACCTATTCCGTATTCCCTGCATGTACATACTATATGTAACACTCTATACTTATAGACAACAGAACTTGTGACGGTGACACTTCCTTATACACTACTCATGTGTGACTGCACATGTGTGACTGCAGATTCAGTCATAGTAACAAATAGCTGCACATGAGGTAACAGCTTGCACATGCCGTTTCTTAAAGTCCCTAATAAATTCTGAATTAAAATGCATTGCTATTCACGATGCATTGGCAGCATTCTGTCTGAACTCTCAGTGAAGTACTATGATGCACCAAACAAGATAAGACATGATGATAGTTATTTAGTTATTAAAAATAAGATATGCATTCCGAATTTGTTGAAGTTTGTCAGCCACTCGTATGACTGTGGAGTATTAATTCATGGAAAAAACTTTTTTTCTCAAGTAGGAGCAGTCAAAAACATGATTAGTCATGGTAAACATGATCAATTTTTTTTATCTGACTGCGGTTTTTCTAAGCACAAGCTAATAGAGGGGAAAAAAATCAGTACAACCAGTTATTAAAGAAATTAAAAATCAGAACCCAAATTCCACATCACAACAAAGCAGTCTTGGGATTGCATGGGTTGCCAGTTACGTGAAACTTAATCGTTTTAAAGTAGCCGTTTTAATATTCTTCAGAACTACAGGTATGTGCTTTTTATCGTCCATTCTGTAAACCTCAATGTTAATTTAAGAATTATATCGGGTAATAAGTTTGCGTTTTAAAATTCATATTTGAACAGTATCATTCTATCATTTCAAGTTTTTGAAAAGTTTTACAGTGCAGCACTAAACCTTTTTATAATCTTAAATGTTTTATTTTTGTTTAATATTTATTGTTTTTGCTATTTTTAATCTTGTTTAAAAAGTGAAAAGCATCTAAACTACTGTGACTATGTATGACCAACTTTAATTTCAGTCACTATTCACAGAATGTAATGTGAATCTGTGTTTATAAACGATTATTTGATGAGACCTGAGGTTATTGGATGGTAGAGCCTGTTGAAGAAACTTTGTCACTGCTGAGAGTGAAAATCTGAATAATAACAAAACATTATTTGCATTTGAGGTTACATAGAAAAGCAAGAACAAGTCTGGGGAAGTACCATCGGCTGACTGCATTCTCTGTAGCATGAAATTATAACTAACCACACACTCACTTTCTCTCGGTCGCTATCTCTCTGTTTGTTCATACTCTTGTTTCATCAGACGAGCCCTTTTGGAAAGCAGGGGACATCCATCAATTCACCCAAGTTCAAAGACTCAGGTATTCTATGTTTACACAGTTCACTGTCCTGTTAATGTTTCAAGCAGTTTGTGTTTTCGTTTATCTTCATACAGTATATAAAAATAAAACACAACGCTGACGTTGCATGGTTAGAGGAACCGAAACATCATTACAGCAGATGGGTGGAGGCAAGTGTACTGGATTATGAATTTTCTAGTGCCTTTAAAATGGCTTGTCTTGCCTCCTGAAGGTTTCGGTTTTTTCAGGTAGTTATAGGTTTAAACTTTTAAACGGTCTAATAGAATATTAGAGGTCTATTAAACCTTAGCCCAGTCACTTAAAGAGTGGACAGCTGGTGATGCCCAGAAAAGCACGAATTTATATCATGTCACCCAACCCTGTTATCACATTGGAGTTTGGGTTTGTAAACACAGCGAAAACGTACTGGTTATTAAGAAAACCTGCTTAGTTATGTACATACCAAACCTATGTCGGATCACCAGAAACTGCCACTAATGGCCTAGTGGATGATATTAACTGTCTGCTTGTTTGTTTATTCATGTAATTAGTGTAACATCAGCATCAGTGGTTATTTTTGGACAAGGAACAAGTTTATATAAATACTAGTACTGTCACACTCTGGGTAATTTAGTGACCAGTTAACCTAATGCGTGTGTTTGGAATGTGGGAGGAAACTGCTACCCGGAGTAAACTCACTCAGACACATAAGCTTGACATAGGTGGAGTTTGTTGTCTGGTTCGAACCTTGTGTCTCTGAAGCTGAAGCTGTTTGCTGACTACAGTAACCAGTTGTGTCACAAAACTGCCCGTAAGGTTAAAGGTTATGGTACTGGACTGTAGACCAGAATATCCAGGGTTCAAATCCCACCCCTTACAAACGATAACCAACAAAAAATGGCATGAGAATTGCAGAGTAATAAGTTCTACATGCATATATACACAAAATCAAAATTCAGGGGCACCTTCCTTTGGCGTGGTGGCTGTACCAAACCATAACCAGTTTATTTTAATTTGGAAAATATTTGAAATTATTTGCGTTTTTGCAGTGTTAGATTTTAAAATGATTTGATTCCATTTAAATTGTAGTTAAGGTGTCCGTGCACCTTGATATGCAATAAAAAAAAAAATAGCTCATTACCACGTGGTAAGTATACTGCTCACAAAAATTAGTAGTTAAATAAATTATTAATGAAATAGCTTGTAAATGTGTTTTTTTTTTTTTTTTTTTTTTTTTTTTAAATTTAATTAAATCTTTTTTTTTTAAAGTTCGATCCTATCATTTTGTAGAAAAGGTGTCCCAACGTCTTAGAAATCAGTCTGTAACACTAAAATAGTCCAGTTTGAGAACTAAAAGTTATTATACACATTAGGTGAGTGAAACATTTTATGTTTTAACAATTTGTTTTCTGCTGACACTTTTGCTTTGGCATAGGAAAATATTTCTGGCTAGTATCAAAATACGATATGAAAATGCTCTGAATTCTTATTTGTGGTGACCTGTAGGAATGGTAAATTGTATGTATAAAGATTTTCTGAAACAACCTTACAGATTTCAATGTTTTCTCTGACATGGAACCATTTTGGAAGAATAGCAGTTCAAGCTGTGATCATGTCACATTATTGGGTTGGAGAAAGGCGCTATATAAATTATTACTTATTATTATTATTAGTGATTATTTATACAATTTGACTTCCTCCTTATACCAGATTTCGTCATCAAAAAGATCACCAAGGACATTAGTTTTGTTTTTCATCATATCTATTTTAAAATGCAATGGCTGTTATAAGCGGAGTTTTTATCCATAGCACACATTTTCCTGTGGCGTAGAGGGTATTTATAGATTTCTACCTGCACAAATAACTCCTGCTCTTCCTAAAATAGTCTGAATGAAACAGGCTTTGCTTTGTGACCAAGCAGAACCGACCGGTGACATGTTACAGCAGAAAAGCTCGCTCTGAACACAGACACTTTTTCATCTGCTTCTGGGTTCTTTTGCACGTTATCCATGTTGAACAGCTAGTCTGTTTTCTCACTGAGGAAATAAGGTTAATCTGTGTAAAACATGGCCTCTCGTACCTAAAATACCTTGTTTTCAATGAATGCTAACTTGTCTTGTGTGTTATAACTATACTTTTCACATGTATGGAATAAACACGGCTATCCCGTTTTGATTCAATGAAAGCCAGTTCTGTGGTTTCGAACAAGCGCTATGTTGTGTGAGAATGCTGTTTTTTGTTCTGCAAGGATGTTTATTCATGATGCTGTACTGTGTACTACAGGTAGATAAAGACTGTTTACCACGGTTGATCGAATACTACCTCCACTTAACTCTGTAATCAGTTAATTAAAGGCATACGTCATATGCTTCGCATAGAGAACTGAAAGCTGGCTTTTCAAGCTTAGAAAGTCATGGAAAACGAAACAGTGTGGCCACAGTGAAGCTGTACTCCCAAAATAAATGCAACTGCTGGCCTGTTCCTGCCAACCCTGGTGTTGTTTTTATAATGGATAGAAAATATTACAAATCATACCCACTTTACCTGTGTATACTTAAATGCTGTATTTTTTTTATCTCCTCCTTATATCCTCTCTCTCTCTCACACTGTCTCTCACTCACACACACACACTGACATAGATCCCTTTGCGCCAATGGATCCTTTTGGTAGCGAGTCATTTGCCGGGAACAGTGGGTTTGCAGACTTTGGAAGCATGTCAAAGGTAGGGGGGAGGTCATGGTGAAACGGTCTATTCAGTAATCAGAGCACAGGAAAGCACAAGTAAACCATGCACCACCAGCGGTTACCTAGCACTCTTTATCTGTCATCTACTCATAACAGCCTATTTATGCATTTATGCATGCTAGAACAAGGGCAATTTTTGGGGGGACTATCTAAATGAAGCACAGCCATAAAATAGCAGCTTGGAATGTTATAAATATCTTCCTGACACAGTGCTTGTTGTCACAGTTGCTGCTGCATTTTGTCCAAGTTTTATTTAATTAGATAAATATCTTTCTGAAGGGCTCTAGCGGACAACCTACATCTCGAAAACCAACCTACCCGCTGCCTCCTCCTAAAAAACCTGTACCAGCCAGACCAGCGCCACCTCCTTACAGTAAGTGTTACACCCGTATGTCTGCCTTTGTGTGTGGATACACTAGTAGCAGCATTTCTTTCATTGCCTTTACTGTGCTACTTTATTCATATATTTGACATTGAATCATGGCTTTAAAGTAGAAGGATATGGGACTTGCTTAAGGGCCCACCTTGGCATAATGGAGCATTTGAATTCACAGCCTTAAGGTCATCGTAATGCATCGAAGTCAAACACAAAGTCTAACGTAACTTAATGTAGATTGTGCTTCTGATTTGACATTTTGCATCTGCTTGCAACTTCCACTTTTCTTTTCTGTGTGTACATCAATTAATTAATTAGAAGTTCAGTTGGCAAAAAAACCCAGTGTGAGACCCCAGATAATGTTTTACTATTCTTATTCATGCTCCGGAATCGAAAAGCTGAGGACATTGCGCTGTAAAGGCTGATGTGAAGCTACTGGACCAACTGGTTTTTAATAAGGTGTCTGACAAAAATGATAAAATACTGATATTCTTAACTTCATGATATATCTTCATCAGCTGGAGTGTTTTTGTTTTCGTAAATGAAATTGCTGCCGACAATCCAAAGCTTCCAGATAATTCCTGATACACACGTTGTATCTCGTTTTTGGAAAACAAAATCAATTTAGACCGAACACTGCTCAAGTATTACAGCTGTTCTTTTTATTGACTTTCACCAGCAAATAAAATAAATGTCATAGTAAGACAGGTCTAAGGACTAGGTCTAAACGTTTGTTCTGTTTTTAGATTAGTACAGACTTTCTTTATGTTCTTAATTTGATCTCTGATGAGAAATTGTGCAGTCGTCAGCCAAGCACAGCATCACGGCAGGCTCTGGTGCTTCCCCTCACACTTCTTCTTTTGTACTTTTGTGGTGGTATTTAATGGCTACACCTTGTTAACAGACCAGCTAAAGGCTTTGGGTTTTGGTTTTTGGTTGTCGCTTGTGCATCTCCTCACCACAATTATGCTCAAAGAAGGAGCTAATAATGGACTGCTGTGTATCAAACTGGCTGTGATTTGTAAAAGCACTGACCTTGCTTACTAGCACATCCATGGGACTTCTACCTTTCACAACTTTCTTTTCAAATAGCTCTGCAGCAGCAGTGATGGAAGGGCAACGCGCTTTAAAGCAGTGCATTCGTTCTCAGTCAAATGGGATAGTCCTCCACCCATACTCTGACCTGCTAACCTGGTTGCTGGTACAGAACCCACAGTACTCTTCCCAAGCCTAGAACCGACCAGGTATACAAGGTGTAGCAAAGTTAGGGAGAAAGCAAGCATTGATACTGACCAGGTACTATTAACTTATGCTACATGATGTAGCCTAGTGAAGATAAGTGAGCATAACAGAATATTTGCATTGGAGCTGACTGTCAATTTAAGGAACGTTAAGCTGTTTCTATTTGGATGAAGTGCTAGTCACTGTTTCCCCTATTTTGGGTTTTGGTGACTGTCCCTTATTAGCTTAGGTAAAGATACTTTACACATAAGTGAAATGTGCTGTTTTTCCTTTCCTTTTGGAATGACCATGTCTTTGTGATCCTTTGGTTCTTTATTCTAATCTGGAAAACCATTTTGCAAACCGCATCTGCGCACACGTGCTTCAAACTGTTGAGTTATTAAATAATTGCCGCAACTTGAACAAAAATTACGTTAAAAAATGTACTTAACTCAGGCAAATTGTATTTTGACAAACTTTGTGCATCTCGGTATAGACAAAGCCAGTTTCAGAACCATGGCTGTAGACTGAAGGCAAGCCCAAGTCCAGCCTAAGACTTTGAGCACTCAAGTCTAGACTGAGCCAGCGAGTTCTGACCAACATGCATTCATTACCTCTTGTTGCTACAAAGTGAACGAGTGAGCAATTCACCCAAGTACCATATCATCTTGTATCCAGGCTAGAGGTGGCCTAACGGGGTACTAGTCTGCTTTCAGTGTACATGGTGAGTCAAAAGTCACAGGGCATCCATTTATTTCAGAAACAAGGGGGGAAATTACATATGAGTATCCCAGTAAGTAATGTTTGAGGAGGTCTATCTTTTTAGGTTATGTCTGGAAAATGTCCACTATCTTCAAAGCTGCCATATTGGATCATGGGCAACTTTTTTCCAGTGGGAAGGTGGTCATGTAGAATATCAAAGAAGACCAAAATTGTCTCCGAAATCGACTGCCAAAATCAGATTTGCAATATCTCTTGTGAGTCAAAAAACCAAAGACCACTACTGACAAAGAAACCTAAATTTGGCTGCCTTTGCGACATCACATGACGTGTCCTGTGAGTTTTGATTCAACCTTTGCTGTTTTCCTCTTATTCTTTCCACAACTCTTTGTTAGTATGTTATTTTTTATGTATTACGTATTGCAGCAATCTGGGGAAAACCATAACAATTTAATTGAACAAATGCCGTAACACTCTGGAAAACTAACAGCTGATCATTCACTGCAAGTTCAAAAGTTTCTTAGTAGCTCAGGTTAGTCCTATATGAGACAATGATGGCAAATTACATTATAAACATTATCAATAATTGTCCTTTAAAAATCCTTTTATGTTTTTGTATCATTTTCTCTATTGCTGGTGTAATGTATTATAGCCCAAAATGACAGAACAAGAAGTACAACGTACAGGGTGTCTCTCTTTAGCAGGCGACATGCCCTTCCTTTGTGTGTTTACACTGCTTGGAGCACCGTGTTGTGGTGTTTGTTGTGTACTTAGGGTACCAGGCTGAGATGTGTTTTGTTATTAGTGTAGACATGGGTGTGGTTGTGTTGTACATATCACAGAGCAGAGGAAATGTGGAGATGGAGCACTTCACACCCTCTAGAGAAGCATCGCTCAGTGTGAAGTTCTCATGGTTGACTAAAAGCATCGGTTCCAGTAAACCCTCACCTCTGTCTTTCTGTCTTAACTTGCTGTTTCCTTTGAGGCTTGAGAGCACCCCTTTGCCATTCATCCTTTTTTTCTGTACCATTTGTGTGATAAGAATTACAGTTGAAGAAAAAAAAAACGCGGTTACAAATCTAGCATATTAGCTGGAGTCATGTAACTATAAATAAATTCTATAAAAAGCTGTTACATCTAAAGTAGTTAACATAATTGGTTCTGGAAGGCAATTCAATTTTGGATTTGTTCGGACAAATCCATTTCAGGCCAGCACTATGGCCGGATCGGATTCGTTCAGATTTTACTGACGGTCGAAGTTTGAATTTCTTTTGGGGCAGAAAAAATTTGAACGGATCGCTCAGTGTCCAAATTGGTCGATTTAAGAAGAGTTAAAATTCAGAAATCCCACTGTGTAGAGAAATTTCTATAGGGTTCACAAACTTTCACCACTCTGACTTCATTACACGTAATTCATAACTGATGGAAAAGTGCATAAGTGCCGAATTAAGGGATTTGGGTGGTTGGGAGTTTGTACTACGCAGTGCAATAGCTACCTGTACCAGGCCCTGTGACTGACTGGCATTTCATCCAGGGTGGGCTTCTGCCTGCGCCCAGCAAATTCAGGGATAGGGGTCGAATTTCCTGCCACCGTGCAGGGATGATTACAGCAGGAAATAATAAAAGGTTTAAAAAATTATCTGTACATTCTGAAAGTTATGCTCATGTGGTTTGTGCCCTTTTGAAATCTTATTTTATTTATTTATTTATTTATTTATTTATTTATTTTTAAACTGGCGCAGTTCAGTGCTAGTGGACAATGCCTTAGAATGTGTCAAATCATACTTAAAATAACAGACCTTAAAATTCCAGCTTCAACGCTTCCTTAGGCTACACTTTTGAAGACATCAATGAATAAATATACAAAACAATGCAGCGGTGCAGTGCTTAATGTGAGCCGGATCCTGCTGCATCCCTGAATACAGCACTTTATATGTAAAACATGAATGTGAAAAAATGAAAATAAGCAACGGTACTAAACAAATTTGAATCAAATGGTACTTGTGTGTAAACTCCTTTCCAAAAAATCCAAACGGCCCATTTTCTTAGCTGAGAACTGCTGTAATTCGATCATCAGATACTGCTCGTTTACTGAGAATTACTGAAGATTACTGAAGAATTGGACTTATCTTTTCGGAAGTATTTACAGACCACCAAAGTGTGCCACAGCACTTTTAAAAAGAGCTACGTTATTTACCTTCTTAAAGCATCCTAGGTACTCATACATAGCCTAAAAGAAGGAGATGGGGCGTCTGCTTTGCAGTTGTAGAATATACCTGGCCTCATTTTTAAAGTTTCCAAAAGAAGGCAGTGTGAAGTTCTCATGGCTGGCTAGAAGTGTCCATGCCAGTGTATGCTCACTTCTCTATTTGCTTTGTGTTTCCTATTTAAGTACATAACCCACCTTACTGGTAAAAAACCGGAGGAAGCCTGCGAGCAGCTATATGCACCAGCAGTCTCTGACTCTCTCTGAGCAGCTGTTCACTTTTTGCACTTTTGATCTTCGATAGCGATGCCCAGTGTTTAGCAACCACATCAGAAACGGTGATATGCACAAACCTGAGGATTCTCTCTTTATGAATCTACCCCCCTCCCCAACCCAAGTTTGTGCTTTTCTTTTTTTGGTACCACAAAGTCTATGGCTCAACTATCTTTTTTTGTGTTTATCAACAGTTGTAACCACTTATGGGCGTTGTAATTGGGTTTTGAAAGGTGGCTTGACTTAGCAGAAATGAAACCTCTTCTTTGGTTTTGGTACACCGCAAGTCAATCTTACAGAACTCCACATCTCAGTTTAGCACTTTTCTCAGGGGTTCAGTAATAATAGAAGACATGCTACATTGAGTGATATTGACTGATTTAGGCTGTTGGATGTAACCATGTTGCTGGTGATATCTGCAGCTTTTCTCTCGTGTCTACTAATGCTATTGACCGTTTGACTGTTTTAGGCACCAGTTCAGCAGGAAATCAAACAGGATTTGCTACTAATAGACACGCGATCTGTGCTTCCCGTGTTCCCAAGGATGCACGCTCCTTGTCCCCGTCCAATAGCTCCAAAGTAACAGGCTCCTTTGCACCGACAGACCTTAGAGCCGTAAGTCAAGCCAAGTTGACTTTTCCAGTCCGTCCAGCTGAGCCAGCTCAGTGTCCCTGCTGGTGTGCAAGCACGTTCTGTGTTTATTGTACTTCTGTTGCCGTTGCATTGTTGTTTTGTTGATCCCTAGCTGCAACTGTCTCCTCTTGTGTTAGCTATAGTTGGAGCATGCTTTATATTTTAGTGTGGCTAGATCGTCCATAGTAGCCAAAATTGCTAGACCTTGCTGGTCATAACAGTCTTGTTTTCCCTGTGTGCTTCACCTCGCAGCCAGTCCACCATTGTGTCTTTCTAATTTTGTTTGCATCCTGCGCTCTTGCTTTTATGTGGGTGAAGGGTACCCACAGGCTTTTGATATGCTTTCTAAATCCCTAGCGTTACCCATGTTGTTGTAACTGGAGACTTTAGCACTATCTGCTATTCATTTTGGCCAGGTTTGCTCAGTCCTTCATGTTCCTAACCATCATGGATTCACGTGGACATCTGAAAACACAAAAACTTGAGCCAATGTCCAAATGATTACCGCTGCACTGGATTTAGACTGCTGTTCACTGTAATTTGGAGCCATTTTCTTCTTTGTTTCGTTTCAGAACAAATGACCGCTGTAAAATAAGAATTGATTTAGTAACCTAAATATTCAGAAATAAGACTGATAGCCAAGAACCTCTAGATTTGATACATGCATTCCTATTGAAGAGAGCAAAATGAAAGTGGGGATGAACTACTCAAGCAGATCAGGGTCTGTAGTTGTTGCTTCCCTAAATACTACTCACATTTATGCCATCTGTTTGTAAAATGTGACTAAATTAGTCACTTTTTTTCTAATTCCACAAAAATGATATGGGTGCAGTGAAGGAATACCCAGGCCAGTCCTGCTATGTTACCTAGTAGATTCCAAATTGCTGTTCTTTCGCATTATTATTTGTGTGGTTGGTTTTACCCTTGCTCCTATTTAAGACTTGAAGTTTAAATAAAACACTGGACAGTCATGCTGCAATTGTTATATTAAAATAGTAGTATAAAATACAATTCTTGATAAGATCTCCCCTTATAAAACAACCATTTCATTAATAAACCACATGTGCAAGCTATCTGGTATGCCAGGCTTGCTATTAATTTGCACTGTGAGGTCCCTATTGGCTAACAATTATGTCATATGTAGTCATTTGTACCCTTTTTTTATTTTATTTTATTTTTTTTTAAACACAGCTCGCAAGTATGGGTGCTTCAGATGCTCAAAGCAGCAGAAAAGGCAATTAACAGCATAATAAAGAATATCATTGCATTAATCTATTTAGACATTTCATTACATGGTGCATTTTGCATGTATACACATACATAGAGACAGGGTCTCATGTGACCTCTTCTTGCCTCCTTTTCTATGAGAACTTGACTTTGTAACCTCTGAGTGACACTTGGATCAGAATGAGGGGGTGGTTTACCCGGTGCACTTCCTGTTTTTAAGAACGTAATTGCAAGCATGTACTTTCAAGTGTGCCACCTACTTTCTCTAAACCACACTAGATGGTTATGCAGTAAATTCAGCTAAATATTAGACTGACAGACCTGATGTGGAGGGTGGCAGATTTTTTTTTTTTTTTTTTTGTACATGCTTTGCTATTTTTTAAAAGACCTTCCTGGAAAATCCTAGTAGTTAGGTGGCTTATGTAGCAGATGCAGGTAAATCATGGTAAGTGTGACATAAGGAATAGGAAGGACCAAGTGCTCCAGCTTGTGCATGACAGCATTTAAGTGTGTGAAGCCTTTGCATGTTTGCTATGCAGCGTTTGTAATGTCCCTCTTTGTGCTGTTATATTTGTGTGGTCCTAATATAGAACTGTATTATAATGTCTCTCTCTCCCAGGCCCTGAATGCATGAAGGTAAGGAAGCACAAGGGTTTGGTTACCACAATCAAGCTCTCTGCATGTTGCGTGTTAACCGCAGAGAGCACCTAAAACTTGTTTCTCACAGACCTAGAGCGGAAGCAGATTTGTTTTATCAATCACTCACAAATCAACCACACGAGCACTGGAGAAAGGCTCTACATCACTCACTAGTGTATGAACGATACCATTAATCCATTCCACAGCGTCTAATTCTAATGAATAAACACTCTGCTGCTTACTGTAGGATTCACCAGTGCATGGAATTGCTATGCCTCTATAAACGCTGTGTGTTTACTTATCTTTTAATAAGAGGCGCAAAATGCTGTTCTGTAATAAATCGTTCAGGCAAAAATCTAATTTTCATTTATGCCAAATTATATGGACATGAAGATTTGGGTGAAATGGACTCCCATTATGTGTTACTCAATGAGAATGTAATATATCATCTTTGTTTAAGTCCCATCCCCAGTGTGCAGCAGTGACCTCTTCCTAGCATTGTAATAGACTGGCAGCCCATTCAGGATTGTGCAGAATATGCTTTGCACTTCAGTGGACGCTGCGTTTTGTTGTTTACAATCACAGACTTTAGTTCCTCTGATTCTCCGCATACTTTTATTCCCCCTTACTTTTACGTCTAATGGTCAAGACCCCCACATGACCAGCACAGATCAGGTACGATTATCATGATGGATCATCAGGTTTAATTAATAAAACGAGTGCTATTTAATAGGAAACTGGTTTGAATAATGACACTGTGCAAACAGCTGTTAGCAGAAAATGTAACGGCGTGATTGGCACATCCAGTGGAGAAGCAACAGGCCTATTTCAACCACCAAGGCACCCTAAAAAGTATGCTGTAAACCTGATGATACAGGGACTTTATAGGAGTGTAACAATTCTGCACCTAGAAACTACTGAATTAAAAAGCAACAACAACGAAGCACTAAAGTGAGGAAACCTTGGCCAAGGAAAGGAGACGCATCAACACTGCCAAAATGGACAAAAAGCAAGTTTTAAATATTAACTGATCTTTATGATTTTCCAAGTTTTTGTTTACTAGGCTTCTTTAACGTCGCTATCGGCACCAGTGGCCATCTAAGCAACATGGATAAGTTCATCCCAAGACTATATATATATATACACACACACACACATACACACGTACGCACGTACGTGTTAGGTTAACTTTGTTAGGTTAAATTGGCATTGACTTGTATGTCTTTGGACTGTGGGAGGAAACCGAAGTATTCAGACTAAACCCAAGCAGACACGGGGAGGACATGGAGAATCTGCACAGAAAGGACCCAGGCTGCTCTTCCCTGGGATTCAAACCAGGACCTTCTTTCTGTGAGGCAGCGGTGCCAACCACCAAGCCACGGTGGTGCCCATGATTTTCCAGGTCACAAATATTGTTACAGCCACACAATCCTCACGTTTGCAAATTTGTTTTAAAAATTACATGATCGCAGTGTGTATTAAGTGTAAAAGAAGAGTAATGGGATATTTTGCTTCTGTTTTCTTCCACTTTGCAGAGAATTTAGACAATAGAGGCAATAGGGTCATTCAATGCTCTAAACTGGCCCGGTATGACAGCATCTGACTAGTGTCGGTGTGCTCTTTCACCTGTTATGAATGCTCGTTGATGTTAATGAAATGTTAAACAGACTTCTGTTGGTCATCTTCTGTTGGTCGTCAGGAAAGACCTAATTAGCATGAGCATAATAGAAGCCTCAAAGTGCAAGTACAAAACTAAAGTATCAGACATTGGGCAAAAAGCTTGTCCGAGTGCATTTCAGATAAATGGAAATCTTAGTTTTGCCTGGACTATTTCTTTAAGGTGTGATTCCTTTAAGCTGGGAGTTAGGGTTTGGGCATGTTTCTTTGACTGTACACACAGGTTACATCATTAAATCAGCACAGCAATTTGTGTTGATTTATTTCCTACCACATCCAGATTTGTTCCATATAATTTACAGTGATTAAAATATTTAATTAGTTATTCAGTTTTAAGCTGCATGTGCCGTGTGAATTTGATTGATGTAAATGATTGTTGACCGGCCTTCTGAAAGATATTTAAGAATTTGATTCACTAAAAAGTAATCAGAACGTGTCTTTAAAATGTCTGTCATTACTTATCTGGTTTCTTAACCTCCAACTCTCCCCCTCAGTTCGGAAGTGAGGTTGAACAGCTGGAGTGGGCCAAGCGCGAGAGTAAAAGGGAGGAGGAGGAGCGCATGAGGAGGCTCCGTCTCCAGGAGCAGCAGGATCTGGAGCTGGCTCTCGCTCTCAGCAGGGCCGACATGTCCAGAACGTAAAGCCAGTCCACATAAACTGCGACACAGCCATCCAAATACCACTTGACTTCCTCCAAGGGTAAAAACAACAAAACGTTCTCATTGTGGAACGTTCCCCTGAGATTTGCGGCTCACATAGCGCGGTTGTTTTTTGCTGCTACATTTTTACACGATCCTCCTCTGCCTTAGACGAACCAAATGCTCGTACTTGCCTTATTGACAAACTTTTACTTTAGTACCTTGCACAGAAGTGGGAACCAAAGACGGGTTGTTTTTCTCAGCCGAGAATCACGCATCTCTTAATCTTAATTTCTCTCTATCCACCCATATATATGGCTCCACCTATGGGCTCTTTCCCATGTCTGAGTGTATGTACTTTGAGTACTCTGGTGTCCTCCCACATTCCCGTGACATGCATTAGGTTATTTGGTGAATCTAAACTGGCCCTGTATGAATGTCTAGTAATGACTATAACCTTGCTCCTGTCGTGAATCGCTATTTAAGATGCTTAATGCGGCTTAATAAATCATTTTAAATAAACAAATAACAATAGAAATGATTTACTACTCACACAAATTAGGGGATATTTTATAATGAAATGGCCCATAATGAAATATCCCCTAATTGCTGTGAGCAGTGTAAATCGTTTCTATTAATATTTTTATATATTGGCAGTATATGTTCTAGGTCAAGATTTTTACACATTGAACATTTCATTGTATGTAGCCAATTTATAATAACCATAGAAATTAATCCGAGTAGTAAGAGCCAACTATTATCACACTCCTGCTAATCAACTTTTTAGTACAGTATGATTGTAAAGCTCTCCTTCTGATTCAATCTATATTGAAATCTTTACAGATGTCATTTGATCTCCAGGAATGGGTGATTAGTGAGTCCTCAAAAGTAGGCTAGCTCAGTCCGACTCTTAACTGGAAGTCACAAACCAGGTACCAACATTAGTCTCCTAGGGTAACAACTGATGCAAGAGAAATTAAAATCAGAGAAAAAAAATGATTATGGTTTGTTAATATCCAAACTAATAAGCATTTCAGTTTGCAAATGCTTTGATTTTTAAGTATAAAAATACTGAAATTTAAGCGAGGGAAAGTGACAACGTCTTTTGTCCCATCTAGAGCATGCATCCATCTGCACATAGTGCATTCTGGGGTAAATCCCAGGACAAAATGGTTTAAAATGGGGAAAAAATCCTTTCTAAACAGTTTGAGATGTGTGTTTCATTACACCAAATGACAGCTGTAATAAACAAAGTACCACTTGCGCAAATATCCTCTTCTGACAAAACGTTTCCTCCCATTTATTCACTTTGCCGTTGTTTTTTTATTAAGTCTGTTGCATATTAACTTAATATGGGGATGATGAAGATCTAAGGCTACATTTCCACTGCAAGATAAAAATCTTGACTACTCTCGTTTATTTTAAAATTTGTCCTATTTAACCCTAGTCTGATCAGTTTGCTATCCAGAACTGAACCCAGTTCAAGAACCCAGCCATTCCACTGGGGTTCTTTGAGTTTGAGTGCTGTTCCAGATTAGCCTTAAATTCCAAGTACTTGTGTATCAGGAGACAAAAAAGCCCATACTGCCATTTAGACACCTGAAGTGACCACTGGCATGTTTCTTAAACATTTTGAGCTAGTAATCATTTGCCTCTGACAAGTCTTTGTCCTTTGTGTCAATTGATAAATTGTTTTTAATCCAAAATAGATTAGATACATTATAATAGCTAAATAGGTCATAGATAAAAATTACTTCTTCTCTGACATGGGGCCACTAAGGCACTTTAAATACCCAAACTATGTCTTTTTAATGCAAAACATTCGTTTATTGGGTACTTTATGAGAAAGAGCATGTGCTTCTTGTGTGAAAATGCAACCTAGTGTGTTTGTGACGGAATCTGCTGTTGCAAAGAAATTAGCAAAGTGTAATAGGAAGTGTCCAAAATCAGTTGTGTAATCACCAATTCTGTTCCCTATAGGCTAATAATGTTCTAATATACAGTAGTATGTACATAATAATGTTAGACTATTTTGTATATAGACCAAAGTTATGGGTTATTCACAGGGCCTTCTCAACTAAGCTGCATTTATTGTTAAAATGTGACATTAACATGTTCATTTTGACAGTAATATTTAAAAGGTTTTTTTTCTCTGTAGTGGTAATTGAAAGTATGGTCTGAAGACCAATTTTATGACAGTTGAGCCACCCAAAAAAGGTGTGAAATTATATAGAAATATGTCATTATACTTATCGTATAGATATTTAGTTAAATACCTTTTACATTTTATGTTTGCAATGCTCTCTTTATTAACAGTATACAGAAAGAAAATACAGCCAGTTTATACACAGAATTTAAAAAAAGGTGCTACTGCTTTGCTGCTACTCTTCCAAATGGACTATTCCTCATCAATCTTTTATAGGCTATAGAAATGTCAACTTGGCAACCCAGTGAAGCTGCCAGATGCTGCCTTTGGTCAAGTGTAAGGGGAGGTCATGCTAAATACTTGCTACTGTATCTTGTAGAAGCTGCTTTCCTGGATTTTGGTGCCACATTAACCAGGTACGGCACGTAGTTTCGGTAATTTTCAAAGAGGTTAGCAAGGTCGCCACACAACTCCAGAGGTTCCCCGTTTGATCTTGTGCTTACACCGTGTGGAGATTGCATGTCCTCCCTATGTCCACCTGGGTTTACCACAGATGCTCCGATTTCCTCCCACGTTCCAAAGACATGCGTTAGGTTAATTGGTCACTATAAATTAGCTCAGTGTGAATACCTGACTAGTTTTGATGTCGTGAATAGCCACTGATACTGATGAAAGATAAAGAAATAAATAATCGTGGCCCATTGACCAAAAATCTCAATTTGACCCACTTGCAGTGTGAATGTAGCCATAAAGTGGAAACTTTGTATTAGAAAAGAGTTTTCCATTTTGAAGGATTTTAGTTTATTCTGTAGGCCTTCTTTCTTAGTACTGCAATTTTTAATCAGAAGAGCTTATGACTAAAGCCAAGTACCGTAAAAGTTCCTGTAACCAAATAATGTTGTACACTGTATTCATCTATTGTGTGTAATGAGATATTTATGTGCATTTACATGCACTTAATGATCCGATAACTCTAGAACATCAGATTAATTAATCCAATCAGCCAGTATATATGCACTTCAGTAATCAGATACTGGGAAAGCTTGGGGTTTACATGACTGTGTAATTACCAAATTTCTAATTCGCAACCAGCCAATAATCTCACAGAAGGATATTAGTACAAAATAATCAAATACTGAATTTTCGCACGCAGATTCAGACACATTTCACGAGTTTAAAAAAATTAAAACACAAAATCTGATGATCTGTTTGAAATAAGCAGACCTTGCAATCGCGTTATACTGTCCCGTGTTACGTTGGCATGCATGAGCAGATTGAGAAAACGGATTGAAATTCTCTGAGAGATTCGGTTATAAAATTATATTAATTTCCAATTATTAATCAATCCAGCCGTGTTTCCATGCACTTGATAATCCAATAATAAATACAAAAAGCATTACTGTCAGTGGTGGAAAAAGCAGCATAGCCAAGCCTTTTGAATATGCGAACCTGGCAACCGTATCGGATTAGGCTTGCGAACATGCAAACAGAGACAATTGAATATCAGGTAACTTGGATACATGCTACTCATAATCCAATTACTAGGGTGATATCCAACTCTGTTTATCAGATTTCTTAATCTGACTTTTGCCGTTTACATGATCACTTTAATACTCTGATAACTGCAGAAATCTGACAACGATCAGATTATCAAGCACATGTAAACACACTCGCTGAATACACCACCACTGATCCATTGACATTTTATACCAGGATGTGTGATGTTGATTTTACACATGAAAGTAGGACACGAGAGAGAACGCCCAATGAAGAGAATAACACTTGAAGTGAGGCTGAAATACAAAGCAGAGTGGAGTTTCCATTACCATGTCAGTTTCTTACATTGTGACAGGCGACTGGCATTCTCTCTTGTGCCAGCATTTAAAAACATTATAGCTGATTGTTGCTTTGGGTTTTCCGGATGGTGCGAAAGTTGGCACAAATTATGTGTTTGGTTGATTTTCTAAATGAGCCGATGCACTCTGCAGGAAAAACAGAACTAATAAAAAGCTCTGAGACCCGAAAATACATATGCATGAAAATCTGCAGCATTATATCCATTACCTGCTGAGTTGTAAAATACGGTTCATTAAATAAAAAAAAGTTAGTAAAACATTTAAATTGACCAGGAGTGCCCAAACATTTGCATTAGACTGTAAGACATTTAAAGACACAAGCAATTTGTCATTAAAGGTTACGACTCAGTGCAGAAGTTTGTATTTGTCGTGGCTATTATATAGAAGATCTGTGAACTGTATCTGCAGAAAAGGGGATTTCAGGAAGAATGGCAGTGCATCTTACACCATCCAAATGTAACACAAATTCAACAGGGGTTTTTTTTAAATCCTTTTCATCTGGAAGAGTCCATCAGTGGACTGTAGTTGTTGGGCAGATAGCAGGCATAAGTTCCATTAAACTTTGTTTTCAGTTTGTTTAAACAGCTCTTGTAATGTCAATTTAAATATGAATGCACACAGTGTCAGTATAGGATTGGTGCATCACTAAAACTAATGCAATTTCACATTTGTCTATTGGTTCAGACAAACGGATCCCATATTGTTCCTTTAACAGACATATAAACTGTATTTTAGTCATTTACTAAAGCTTCTAGAATACTTGACTAGTAGACGTCCTTCGAACTCCTTCAAAAAGTATCAGCACATGAACTTTTGGGTGGTTTTGATTTGTTTTAAGAGTGTTTAATCGATTTTTCTCTGCATTCCCGTGTATAGTGCGTAGATGTTGCAGCTCTATGCTGGATACAGAACAACCTTTGGAACATGATGCGACAAATCAGGGTTGCAACTTTTAATACTAATTAGATTCCTTGTTTTATTATGGTTACGGGAAAAGCTTTATACTGTACATCTTACTGTATTTCTTTATTTTCAGTATTTATTACAATGGTCAAAGTTCTATATCTGTGACAACTATTTATACATTTTGTGTGGAATAATGGACTGGTGGTAATGAACTTTATTTGCCTCGTTTTGACATTAAACTCAACTACCAAGTAAACTGGTAACACTTCTTTCCTACTGAAGTCCTGAACGATTGCGGCTGGGTTTTAGCGATTCGTCATGATCGACATCGTCTCGATGTACCTCTGTGGAGCGGAGTTACCTAATTGTTGAGCAAAGAAAAATATTTCTACTTGTGCAAAATCTGCAAGAGCGACTGATTAAGGTAGGACGGTATGTGCAGACTGTTAATGTGCAGAAGTCATTCATTAGTGCAGACTTCATCACTGTCTGTAATTACACTTCTTATCCTAAACCTCCTGTGAGTCTGAGTTTTAGTCATCATGATGCAGCTCTAAATGTGTGTTCTGGAGCTGGACGCTGTTCCTCCTGTTTCAGACTAGACAAAGACTTTTTGGCCACATTTGCACGACTTATTCACAGAATTGTGTGCACAAAAGGTAAGGGTAACAGGTCAAAATTGGTGCTTCTAGGTGAGCTGCTAAAATCTACTTTAGTTTAATGCTTGAATATAACCCCTCAAATCTAGGCTGCCCAATGGGAGTCTTGGCCCTCCCACGGTTTCCACCTTTTTACATGTAAAGTGTTTTTCCCACTGCTACTCTAGGCATCCTTTATTATATCTGTAGGTCTAGGTAATTTTAAATCTTGAGACATGACTTGCATAGAAAGCAGAAATATTATTTGGTTAGAAGCAAATGTCCCAATTCATGACATAGGATAGTTGCATTTTAAGTTGGGCCCCTAAAGAATAACCCAGCACATACCAACTTTCACTACTTATCATGTTTCCTTTTTGGAGAAAGTCCAGAAAGCAGGTAGCATTGGTGATGCACAGTTGACCATGAATGAGGTGCCATCAATTGAAAGAAAAAGAAAAATTGAAAAAAAAAAAAGAAAGCACCGGCCAAGTGGAATATTATTAATAATACAACATTTGGGGGTTTCATATCAGATATTTTAATTAACCACAGTAATTGGGGTAAATAGTTTCTTACTTGCCACTTGAAGGCAGTTTGAAGTTTGCCACAAGTTGTTTGAGACATATTTATGAGCAGCTCTTTATTCTTTTCCAATTGAGTTCCACATAGTATCTCAGAGCTGTTTTAGTTATGACATGATATACTGGTACTCTGTTTTACGATGGCCCAACTTCAACTTTTGATGGGAATCCTTTAAGTAAAAGAAATGCACATTCAACAGAAACCATAAAACAATGAACAAACAAGTTTGCAACCAGCCAATAATTTCACAGAAAATGTCATGTAACCCTAATAGTATAATAATACAAAGTATTCAATAGCCATTTAGCTGGATTTGCGTTTAATTTCAGATTTGCCATTGTAGAATAATAAAATTCTGTCTCTAATAAAGTGGCCACTTGGAAGACTCTAGTCTAGGTTCTAGTCTGTATTCTGTCTAGCCCATGGTTTCTAGGATGGGCCCAGGCCCCCTCTGTTGACCATGAACAGGATGACTTGCTTACTGAAGATGCTTGACTGCAAGTACCTAATTGTTAGAAGTAAGGAGTCGTATACTTTTCTTAGTACAGCAACCCCAGACTCTACTAGTGTTTATATGTCATCCTCTTGTAGTTATGGTTTACTCTCATAGTCCAAAGACATGCATTAGATTAACTGGCATTAATGTAAATTCATTATGCCAAATTGGTCCAGTGTGAGTGTGTACGACTAGTTTCGATATAACCCTGTGCTTGTAGTGGAATGGCCACTGGAGCTGACGTATAAAGATAATTCCCAATTGTTAGTCCAGGGAAACGCAGTTTAAGTTGTGCTGGAGGTAGAGATTACATCCAGTAAATGAGTATTCCTTTAAGAAATAGATGACAAGTCCGGATTGCTGAGTTGCTTTGAATGTGCCTGTTCAGCATTATTTGTATATGTGTATAATAACCTGCACAGAAGCAGGTGCTATAATCTACTGATGAACAAACGTCCCATTACAGACACAAAGAGCATGCTATGACTCAAAATACCAAACCGTAGTTGGATTCCTTGTTTTTTTCCATAAAGTGTTTGAATAAATGTAATATTTTGATCCAAGCGTTAAAATAATTCTGCATGTACATGTGGGTTGCCATGTCAATTATAGCCATTTCAAATAACAGGGTATTCTTTGGTGAGGTTTTTTTTATGTTTTAGATTCCTGAGGGGCTTGTATTGAGGACTGAGAGTAAGAAAGGAGACTCAGAGGCAGCTCTGAACCACATGCTGTTTTCTTTCGTGTTATTCTTTACATTCAAAGGAGCGTCCCCATGCATAGCTGGCTTGTTTAAGGGAATATTCGCCAGGCAAGCTCAAAAAGTCTCGATTCAAGATTTAGCTGCAGTGTCCAGTGTCAAGAGGGTTAAAATGAGGCTGCCTTCTGGGATTGCTGAAAAACAGTTCATATTTTCTTTTCTGAACGCATTTTAATGGCTGTTTCAAGGGTTTGACCTGCTATTTTATACCTGCAGTTCTTACTGCTCCGGTTTGACAGGATTTTAAACACACAGGCTGAAAGATGACTCCCAGTTGTGGTCTCCTTTATTTTCTATGCTAATGCTGGAGCTGAAAGGACACCTTGATGATTGTCAGACATTGTTGTGCGCTCTGGCAGCTTTTCAACATGGTAATCCCACACATGGCCAAATGTCTGTGGACACCAAAACATAAAGCTTGACTACCAGAGCCATATCCAAAGGCATTGACTTGAGGTGAAGCTAGGGTTTTGTGCAGACCAGGAAATTTGGTTTACACCAGACAGTTGCCACAAACTTGAACACTCAGTTCTCTAGATTCTACAAACCTAGGCCCAAACAATCAAATATTATGTGATCTATCATGGGATTTTGGTAGGAAGAACAAAATTCCATTGTAAATTTAATGGTTATATATACCTTGAGCATGGTAACGCTAGGCTTGTTTTCAAGCAATCCATGGCATCTTGAAGGGCAGTTATTGTGCTAATGTGAATAAACTAGGTCATTTGGAAATACATAATGATAGTAATACTTCAGTACTTAATAGTTCCCTCCTGAGCTTGTGTTGCCTGTTGCCCCTGTGGTTGAACTGCTGGAGCTCCACATAAGCTGTTGACCAACATAGCTGCTGGAAAATGCCTTGTTGGAACGACGAATGTGTGTTTGATTATATGTACCTGTGTTGTTGTCCCATATTAGGCCATGTAAATTTAGCTAACCGCACTTAGGACCACAATCCAAAAGCCCATCACTGCAGAGAGCCAGGTACAAGGACAAGCAACATGTTCCAATGAGGTCTGGTGTCACAACGATCAACTGTGTTTGAGAGGGATGTCTGAATGGTCGGATCTGTTCACAGGCCTTGCATTGGATGAGGCCCTGTCCAGGATGCACTCTTTCCTCTACCATGTAAGTACCATGCTTCTGACCCCTGCTGCGACCTTGATCAGTGCTATAATGGGTGAAAATGTTCGGTATTAAAACTACATTGTGTTGACATATTTCAAAAGTGCATTATAGGTCATTTTAACACAGTTAATGGGTAACACAAAGAAAATTTAGTGCATAGCCGGTTTTCTTATGTTCACCCAAATCTCGATCGGTATAGCGGTGTAATTGGTTAAGGTAGTTGCAACACAGCTAACCCTGGTTCGATCTTGACCTTGTTGAGTTTCAAATTTTCTCCCTGTGTCCGTATGAGTTTGCTCTGGGAACTTGGGTTTCCTCCCATATTCCAAAGACTTGTCAGGCTAATTGGTCACTGAATTGACCCAGTACTAATGTGTCATGGACTAGTATTGATGCAAGCCATTGCTGCTAATGTGACATTAAACAATCCCTAGCCCAACCATATATTCAAAAGATAGCCACCGCTAGTACTGTATACAAGTATGAAATATATATACCTTTTGACTGAAAGATACTCAAGGCACCATACTTTGATTTACTCATTTGTTATTATTTTTTACAGCATTTTATTTATATATATATATATATATATATATATATATATATAACATATATATATATGTTTCCTCCATATACTAGATTCCTCCCACAGTCCAAATATGCCTTTTAGGTTAATTGGTGTCTCTAAAGTGGCCATAGTGTTCTCGTTTGTGTGCACATGTGCATGCATCCTAAAATGAACTGGAAACCCACACAGACATGGGGAGCGGCTTGGCTGGGATTTGAACTTGGGTCTCGAGTTGTGAGGCAAATACACCAACTACTGCTAAGTCGTGCTGCCTGAAGTGCATTTACTTTTAAACCCGTGCTGTTACTAAAATGCAGTTTCTGTCCAAAATTTTACTTCATATATGAAAAATTACGGCATTAAATTGTGTAGTGTCTTGTATGCGCTGTATGTTTTTTTTTTTTCCTTTTTTTTTCCTTTTTTTCTCTCTTCAAACAAATTTGCACTTCACTAATCCTAGTTTCCCTTCACTGTTGTTTTGCACTAGGATTGCATCCAATTTCATTATACATGTACAATGGCAAAGATTGTTTGTTTATATATAACTTGGATATAGAAGGGACGTTAAAAATGAGAAGTGCGTATTGCTGATCATGCGTGTGTTCGTAGTAGAAGTTACTATCCTCAGAGCAGAAAAGTGAAATGAGACTTCTACTTTTACACCTCACTGGTTTGCTATTAATAGCCTGCCTTGCATTTCTCCTTTTGTCCCCCTGTATGTGAATTTTTCTTGACCAGAACTTGGCATGACCTTGTTTTCTCAACACGCACACCATTTCACACTAGCTAAGAAATTCCACCAAGCAGTAGTTTTGCTCCACCGAACCTACGTGACTATTTGGTCTGGGAATCCAGTTCCTTTATGAAGTCTACCGTCTTATTTGCACACAGTAATAACTGTTATGCTTGTTCTGCTGTCATTTAGGGTTATGAGCGTTTAGAAGTGGATGTCCGCAAAACATGTGCTCTCACGTCAACTTGGACCGATTTTTGAGCGAAATGGGCCGGTTCTGAATTGCATCAGCAGTTACGCAGACGTCTGTTTCAACAAGCCACCATCAAAGGCTTCTGTAAACGTGCCATCTTTGTGCTTTATCCCTGCCGTGCTGGATCTTCAGTGCTGAGCCCAGCGCCCCTCCGTCCAGACGTATCTAAATTCTCTCTCTGTAATTATGTAAATGTAATGTTTGTATTTATAGGGCGAAAGCCACAGGCTGCGGGCCTCGTCTCGCAGCAGCTGGAAAGCATCTTGGCCTAAACTATAATACCCGACTCCATAAGCCTGAGTGGGGGTTCAGGAATAGCAGTTTGGTACCCTTGCCTTAACCAAATGGCGTGTTATGAGCCCATGGTTAGTGTAATGAGCTCGTGTGCCGCAGCTCGAGTTTCTAGGGACTTCAAAGCAGCCCATAATAAGAGGCTGGGCTTGAAGACCTGAGCTGTCTTTTCTAAGAAGGCCCACAGGAACATGAATGACAAGTAGACAAGGCACAAGTATACTCAAATTTAGTTTAATATGTACAATAAATACAATACTTACAAAATAAAACTTCTGTACATACTCTTAGAAAAACAGGACATCCAGCCCTGGTATATGTGCTAGTGTACAATAGGGCTTGAACTGATTATTGTACCTTTGTGATACAATATGTTGGAATATTCTTAACAAAATGCTTACTTTGGTTAAATGGCTTAACATTGTATCACGGAGTGAACACAGTTCTGGTCAACTATTTGAAGGCAGTTTCAAGAGCAAAACATTGTCGTCGTGCATTTTACACTTATACATCAGAAAACTGGAGGTTTGCTAGTCGTCAGGCTTTGCACTCTTTGTGGCTTCAGAAAGGCACCGTTAAACATACAGGCTGTCTCCCGATCGGACACAGATTCATAGGACCAGCCCTTCAGGAAGTATATT
>JAUZST010023842.1:0-31411 GCA_034779995.1 Parotocinclus haroldoi
AATCCTAGCGGAAGAGGTGGGATTTGTGGGAATACGGTTGGGGAAAAGAACAGGCCTGGAACGGCAGCTAGGACGTATTTGGACTTCGGTTTCGAGCCTCCGTGAGCGAGTCAGCTGATATGTTTTTTGTGATAGAGGTTTTAAAAAGGTTTGAAAGTATCATTCTTTTAAACGATAAGAATTAAGCGATATAAATGGTTTCCTGAGACCTGACACTCAAATAAGGAACAAGAGGAACCAGCTTGGCAAGATATCCTCTGATGATCTGGCTTTTCATGTCACCATGTAAACTAATGAGTCACTTGAAGTTTAGGACCGAACGATCTGATGATACGATATTGATTTTACAATATTTTTAAATCATACACGTTTATTAGGATCTTTAAGTGATCAGTGCTATCTTAACCCCATTGACACCGGTTGAAAATTAAGTTTTTTTATGTCAGCAAGGTGATTACTGAGCCATGTGAATTTTAAGGCTTGGGAGATATGATACTGAAATTGTAATATATAATGATAAAACATTGACACTACAAATATATTAAGCTTCTCATCAGTGGCGTGGTTGCCAGTGCTTTCACAGTCCACTATCGCTCATTATGACAAACAACTTAAGCATTAGAATTAGTGTTTGTACCAGCCTATGTCATCCTGTCCCACCAGTGAGTCATTAGATGTTTACGTCTGTCCCATACGATATTCCAGTGTTGATACTGCAATATAAAATACTTTGTGATACTTTTCTTGGTACTTTTATGTCAGTACTTCAATAATACTTACTGACCTTTATTTCTTTTAAGAGTAACTTTTGGCACCAAGATTACTAGAGTCCTTGGGAGTTTTGGATTTGGTGACATGATATCGATATCGCCTTAGATTAACGTTGTGAAACATTTATCTTGGTATCCTCAAGGCTTTACTTAGTCAGGTTTTCTTTCATTCAGATGTGTATTGGATGTACATAAGACAGAGTTTTATTTCCTATTATTATTCTTTATTTTCAAGAGCTCGGTTGTTTGAGCACACAGATGTCGATCGGCTGGATGTTCAACAGCAGGTCTTTAATATAATGAATATATTACAAAGAAAAGTGAAACTGTAGAATATTCTGTCTGCTATTCTAGACTGTCTTGTTCGATGAAATAAAATCTAAAGCTTCTTTTTATCGCTTCATATTGAAACATCCCCTAAATTTTGAGAGCAGTGTATAATAAGACGTAATATATCAATCGCTTTACTGAATATAAACTAATGTTTGAGTAGTAGTTTTCTATTCTATTCAGTCCGTCGATACTGACGCACTTTATCACGTGCTTCGTGACAATTATTGCGTATCCTGAAAACGTTTTAAATATTGTGATATGATATTTTTATCCCTAGTGATGACCACTCGGTCCACGTGCCACCGTATTTCACCAAAGCATGCTAATGAGTCTTCAGGACTGTATGATATGGTGATACGATGTTGATACTACAGTTTAATAACCGTGTGATCTTGTACCTTTATTACTCACTTGTTACTCACTGACCTTTGAGACACATACCAGTACACTGACATTATAATATGATTATACGGTTTTTTTTGTTTGACTGGTACCGTTATGTGTCGGCACACACACTTTAGAGACACCAGTTAACCTAACACGCATGTCATTGGACTGTGGGAGGAAACCGAAGTACCCGGATATAACCAGAAATATATATATATATATATATATAACTTTAGTAAAAGCCCACTGTGTAAGTTATTCATTTTGTATTTTTTGTTTTAGGACTCACTAACCGTTAAGCACCATCTCCGTTAAGTTAACTTGTTACTCACTGACCTTTGAGACGCATACCAGTACACTGCCATTATAATATGATAGGTTTTTTTTTGTTTTGTTTGACTGGTACCGTTATGTGTCGGCACACATAACACAGCTACTTTGCCGTTGGTTATCAACAAGTTACTTTGGCTCACCGAGCCAAATAATGAGTAACTGAGCATGTAAGGATGGATGATATGGGGCTGATATTGCAATATATTACATTTGCGATAAATTTTTTTTTTAATGTAAGTCCATTGTCACTGATTATATATTTGTCCAAATTCTTGTTTTTTGTTTTTGCCATGCAGTTTAGAAATAACAGGTATACCTGATAACCATTTGTGGTATATCTAGCTCCCACTTCTGGTTGGGTTTTTAATTGTTATTAACACTTTTTTTTTTGACTCAAACATAAGTTGTGAAACTTCCATTTATTTTACCATCCAAAAATGGAATGAATTAGAAGTTTGAGCGTTTTTATAACGAGTACATGAATGCGAGGGTCTGGGGTGTAACTGGCAGCACAGGGTTCCAGCCAGTGCGTTCTTTGTGACGTTATTTCCTGTAACCGCACAGTGGCATTTTAAAGGCAAAATGTTGTTGTTATTATTTTGGGTGGAATTACAAGTTCGTGAAGGCTGAGTGTTTGGGTTGCTCCCAGAACCATGTCTGGGTTTGTACACTTTAAAAAAAAATTTTTCCCTTTACAAGCTCCCTTTACCCACTTTCATTATGAGATACATGTTTTTACATGTGAACGCTCTTAGTGTTTGTTATTGCTTCCTGGTTTGAAGGAAGCTGGAAACACCTGTTTTGTACTTGTTGTCGTTCAATTTTTAGATCAGAATCTGCGAATTTTTAAGCTGGTCACACTTGTGTGAAAACATTCACAAAGTAATTGTCAAATTCGCAGATCTTACAGTGTTAAGTACTGGAAAGTGAACAGAAAGAAAGTCGTATAGTGCCATACGGAGATTAAATTGTGTCACAAATGTAGGATCTGTGTCCGATTTAACGGCTTTAAAACCGTGCCAAAAACCGTCAAGATGTCAGTCAGTCAACATTATACTAGTTCCTCAGTAGAGTAGGACAATGGTGCAGTACTAGCATTGTGACGTTAACCCTGGGTGTGCCACAATAACTACAGCACCACTAAATGTAGTTAATTAGATTCATTCGTTGCTATAAAGTGTTATACCTGGGTTTAGAGCAGTGATTTCCAAAGTGACCTCACTCCGCAGGAAGTGCGGAGCTGTTACAAGAGGGGCAGGAAGGCTAAAGAAGGCGTTTTCCCTAATCAGGCTGGTTATGTTTCAAAGCCATCTTTGTGTGGAGAGGCAATTTTCAAAAAGCAAGTTGAAAGCAATGAATGCTTTGTCAGTAAAAACCTTCCTGCGTAATCTGTCGAGGTGATTTGTTTTTTTTTTTGTTCGATAAGAAGTATGAATCACAGCAATTACAGCGTTAAAGTAAACCTCAGAATCAGAAAAGTCAATTCCTTCCCCAGTTACCTGTGATGAGCAACAACAAATGTTGACCCACACGAGCTATTGCACATCTGAGCGATTTCGGAGACAATTCTGGTCCTTCCGCCTTCCCGTTGGGAAAAACGTGATTCAGTATGGTGGCTTTCATGATTGTGACCATGTTCCAGACATAGCCTAAAAAAATACGCTCCCTCACCCAATACTTGCTGGGGTATTCACTCACTATCTTTCACTTAATCCACGGGCCAGCCGGTGCCCACCCGGAAACTCTGGGTGCAAGGGCAGGAACAACCCTAGACGGTGTACCAATCCATCGTAGGGAACACACACTAAGGGCCACTTTAGAGACACCAGTTAACCTAACACATTTTCAAGAGCTCGGTTGTTTGAGCACACAGATGTCGATCGGCTGGATGTTCAACAGCAGGTCTTTAATATAATGAATATATTACAAAGAAAAGTGAAACTGTAGAATATTCTGTCTGCTATTCTAGACTGTCTTGTTCGATGAAATAAAATCTAAAGCTTCTTTTTATCGCTTCATATTGAAACATCCCCTAAATTTTGAGAGCAGTGTATAATAAGACGTAATATATCAATCGCTTTACTGAATATAAACTAATGTTTGAGTAGTAGTTTTCTATTCTATTCAGTCCGTCGATACTGACGCACTTTATCACGTGCTTCGTGACAATTATTGCGTATCCTGAAAACGTTTTAAATATTGTGATATGATATTTTTATCCCTAGTGATGACCACTCGGTCCACGTGCCACCGTATTTCACCAAAGCATGCTAATGAGTCTTCAGGACTGTATGATATGGTGATACGATGTTGATACTACAGTTTAATAACCGTGTGATCTTGTACCTTTATTACTCACTTGTTACTCACTGACCTTTGAGACACATACCAGTACACTGACATTATAATATGATTATACGGTTTTTTTTGTTTGACTGGTACCGTTATGTGTCGGCACACACACTTTAGAGACACCAGTTAACCTAACACGCATGTCATTGGACTGTGGGAGGAAACCGGAGTACCCGGATATAACCAGAAATATATATATATATATATATATATATATATAAATATAACTTTAGTAAAAGCCCACTGTGTAAGTTATTCATTTTAAATTTTTTGTTTTAGGACTCACTAACCGTTAAGCACCATCTCCGTTAAGTTCAGGGATTCCCTAGACTTTTATTTCTCCTTCTTTTTAGACACGCTGGTTGTGTATCTGATTGAACACTTACCTGACGTTTGATAAAGAGTGCAGTCTTTTGCAGGAAATTAACACACTGGAAGTGATGATAGAATGTGCACGTTAAACCAGCATGACTAAGCTCTTCGGTCTGATTGAAAAATCCCCATTGCGGTTGACGTTTACGACCACAGAGGTGTTTGTCTCATGTCCTCTTTCAGTTCTTATCAGCTACCATACAAGACTAACCGTCCTATGATTTGATGTTTCAGATACTTTAAATGGCTGCTAGGAAGTCTGGATCAGAGATCCACAACAATGGTATGTCATCCAGCCGACTATCTCTTAAATCTTTTTACTGCCTTTCTCGCTCTGGGACATGTGCCACTGATGTATCTTTTCTCTCACTCGCTTCATTTCACATTCAGGACCCGTCAGCTATCTGGATGACGTTCCATTCAAGGTCAACGAGAAGTTCCGCTGCCCAGCAAAAGTGGGTCTGCCCGTCGGCTTTTGTTTGCCTGACTGTCACGCGTTACTATCAGAGATGCAGGTGAGTGCCTCCGTTTGTTGTCACGCCGTACGTTACCAGAATCGCTGTCAACCGTCGAAAACCTTTGGGAACCTTCTCAGTTGATCAGCTAGTGCTTTTCTTACTTGTAGTCGTACGTTCTCACTTAATGGTCTTAATAATTGGAATTGTTTAGTAAATGTAGTTGAAACGTTTCTTTTTTCGGTTTGTACCTTGAAAAAGTTGCGTAGCCTCTCCAGCCACTTATTACCTACACCTGGTCGATGACTTATTTCTAAAAAATGATAATAAACCGTTTAATTTATTGAACAAAAGACAAGTTAGTCCATTGGTGCTGCTGTTTTCCACTGGCCACGATTTTCTTGTACATTTTGCACACATGCACGGACACTTTAACCATATTTTTTCATTATAGTTTTTCACTTTTAATATATATAATAAATATATATATTAATATAAATATAATATATAAATATGGACTTAAATTGACTACTGTTGTGTATATACTTTTTTCCTGGAGATTGTTGTTGTGTAATGAGACTAAAAGCATCACTTGCCTAGGGGGAAAAAATATCGAAATTCAGAACGTTTCTTATGACTGTATATTATTAGATTAAATAAACAAAAAATGCTGTTAGCACTGTCATTATGGGTCAGGGTACCTGCTAAGTAAGTATAGTGAACCAAGAGGAACGATTTTAAACGATTTTTTTTTCCAGAAGTGGTATTGGAACATTTTGAATGTTGGATAACTAAGTCTGAAAGACGTCATGCTAATCATGCCCTCTTTCTCTCCCACAGTATGACTTCTCTCTGGAGAAGCGTAGCGTGCGCTGGGGGGACGACCTGGCCAAGGCACGTGCTGCCGAGGCCCGAGAAGCCGAACTGAGACATTCAGAGTTCGAGAAAGAAAAGCAGGCCACTTCCCAGGACAGCGATGCTGGATTAGCTGGTGGAAAAAAAGCCCGTCCTGCCGAGGAGCAGGACCTCCTCCCACCAGCGCTGAACCCGGTCCTGGCAGGTCTGCGGCACAACGCTATTCTTACTCCGCTTCCGGCCCCCAGCTTTGGCCCTGCACAACCAGCAGCTAACAGCCCTGCCCCTCAGAGCCTCAATCTAGCAGACTTTGAGCGTGAGGAGGACCCCTTTGACAAACTGGAGCTTAAAACCCTGGATGACAAAGAGGAGCTGCGAAGCATCCTCCAGAGCCAGCCGCAGTCGTCCGTCTCTACTCCCGAACCCTCTAGAGACAAGCCACCGACTCAGGCCAAAGCAGACCTTTTCCATAAACCCAATGGCCTGGTGGGACTGCTGGATCTTGAGCGATCCGGTGGACAGATGGATGCAGAACGTCCATGCAACATTCGCTCATTGACCTTCCCCAAGCTGTCAGACCCAGGAGATTCCCCCTCAGATCCTCCCTTCAGTACGTACCCGACACCGGCACCACGCAGCTTACCCAACGGTACCCCGCCATCCCTGCTCAGATCAACACCGCACACTAGTTCTACCCAACCCGGGGAGTTACCAGGGCATTCTCAGAACGGAACACCAAATCAGGTAAAGGATCAATGCAGTTAGTGTGGTATGGTGGGACACAACATCTGTCTCTGTCCTTTTTGTCCTACATATAGTGCTGATTACAGTATCAAGAGATATTTTTCGAAATCTTTAATTGCATGATTTTTGGAGTGTTAAATGCAGTTTTCCATATTGGGCTCCGAAACCCAGTTCTGGTTCGGAAACGCTTCCAAATTTTCCCATGTTACCGTGTTTGACTGGCTCCTAACCCAAATGCTTAACGTGATCAAGGGTCACTGTGGTTTAATGTACTAGAACAATGATGTAGGAACCTCATACTTCTCTCCACTATTTACTGCGGTTGTATAATTCCATAATGTTATCGTCCTCGAGTGAATAACGCGTCTTATTTTTGCCATCAGCAAGCAATTCAGTTACAGTTCAGTACAGTTATTTTTCCATAACAGAATATAGGACAAGGACACTCGGTCCACTTCCTAATAAATATGGATTGGTAGATGTATGAACACTAAGTGATATTAGAACCAGCAACACCTAAATGAAAAAATCATATGATAGTTATCAAACAAATATAATTCTGGTTAAAGAAATGTCCTTCACAATTGAAATGAGAATACACTAGCCTACCCCATTAGGTTGGGTCAATTTGTCTGCCAAAGTTTCTTCTTTATGATATTTTTTCCTTGTCACTGTTGCCTTAGACTCGTGCAAATAGGGCTGTGGACCTAGTTAAAGCTTAAAGTTTAAGCTTGAAGAAATGCTCAAGCCTTGAGAAAATGCTCCACTGTTTAAAAAAAAAACCAGGGCAGGCACTGTCCTTCCGATTGACGTTTTATAACAGAAAAATAATGACTTATATTTACATCTAAATCACGTCTGAAAGACAGCACTCTGGGACAAGCAAACTCTTGCGACAACTGCTGACAGGTTTTTGTTAATGTTTAAAATAAAACGTTTCGAAAAACTTGTTTGCAAATGTATTTTTCAATGAATACAGTTGGTAAGCAAAGGTAGTTCTTGTTTGTACGTTCGTTATACGTGTAAATCGCAAAATAAAGGTTTAATAAACATTTAATATGTTACATAAATTATAGCACGTCCCGCCTTGTAACATAGGGAATGTTCGATTAATCGGACCAACTGGTTATTAGGACCAAAACGATCCCGTCCCGATGTGGTCCGATTAACTGGAGTCGGCTGTATAATACTATGTGACTATGGTAATGTTTTATATGCTCTTATCCAGAGCGATTTACAGTTATGGGTTGTAGGTTAAGGGCCTTGCTTAGGGACCCAACTGTGGCAGAGGTGGGATTTGAACACTGGACCTTCTGGTCCATAGTCCAGTACCTTAAGCACTAGGGCACCACAGTCCAGGGTATAGGGAAGATACACAGTAGATTATAATAAAGTGATCTAAGTGAGTTCTGAAATATTGATTGACTGATTCTCGTCTCTCTTGCTTGCAGTCAAACCCTGTCCCCGTGGCTGGTCTTCCTTCATTCCCAGCACCTGCGAGCGGAGCCCTGCACAACCTCTCATCCAGTGAACGACAGTGTGTGGAGACCATAGTAGGCATGGGCTACTCTTATGAGGGTGTTCTCAGGGCTATGCAGAGACAAGGGCAGAACGTTGAGCAGGTTGGTTCCTGCTCTGTTTCCGGAAAGCTCTGGACCTTTTTCATGAATAGCGCAGCAATAACACAAGTCAAGCACAGAAAGTGGAACAATGCCCTTTTGCTTTGCCATCGGTGCTGTTTTCTAAGGCGTTGGTCTTCAAATTACAGGTGCTGGAGTATCTGTTTGTTCACAGTCGACTGTGTGAGCGGGGCTTTGATTCCATGGCTGTTGAAGAGTGCCTGGAGATGTACCAGTGTTCTGAGGAAAAGGTTTGTCTCTTGTAGCCTTATACATCAAGGAGATGCATAAAACTCTAATTCTGGCTTGTTTATGTTTTCTTCTGCTTTAGATGAATTACAGCTATAGAGATTTAGTTTGTTTTGGGGTTGCTGATACTGGAATTCATCACAAATGCCCTTTACTAGTTTCCTCTTGGTTAGGCAACTTTCCTTACCTTGACCAAATGATGCACCAAAATAAATGGTAGTAAAATCGTTTAGATATTGCTATCCCGACAATTTGTCTAAAGCCTCTAGAGATTAGGAAACGGTCAACTGTAGATCTGTGGCTGCTAAAACTAAATAAAACAAGAGTACAGAATATATATATGAAAAAGAGCATTTGATTTGAAACAAGATCATCAGAAAGCAAAAAAAAAATCAAAGAAAGTTGTTGGATTACGTGAATGACCCAAATCTTTGGTAAGAAGGGGGCATGGACAGGATCAGATTGTAGCCGATCTTGTGGGATCCTCTTCATATTCCTTTTGAAATATCTCCTCATCACCATGTTATAATGATGTGCTATACATCTATTTGATTTTTTTTTTTGTTCCCGTTTCCAGGCTCTGCAGTTTCTGCAGTTGATGTCTCGGTTTGGTGAGATGGGTTTCGAGAAGGACACCATTAAAGAAGTCCTATTAATGCACAACAACGACCAGGACAAAGCTCTGGAGGACTTGATGGCTCGCGCTGCTGCGAGCTGAACCGGAGCTCACAGAGCCGCCCCTCCCTTACCCCTCCCGACATGTCGACTGCAGAGCAAGCATGTCAAGAAAATAGAGGTAGGGGTGCTGCCTGGAACCGGACAAGTGCACATGTGCCCCTTAAAAACATGCCCTTTGAGGTAGGATCATTGATCCCGCTTCAGCTACGACCTATCAAGTGATCTTGGTGTGAGTGCAGAAGGATGGGCGGGCGTATGCTCCGCCCCCTTTCTCCATCCGTAAACCAAACAGGCAGACATTAGGCCTAGAGACGGAGACTAGCGGATTTCAGTGGTCTCATGGGAAGTGGACTGCTATTTCTCGCTGTCGGACGCAGGCTTTCGAGAACGCAGACTTCCTACACCATCTTGTCTCATGTGAACAGAGACCTCAGAGAAGTGCCCTTCTGTTCCTGCTACTGACTGGCCTTCGTTTTTTTTTCCTTCGGTTTGTTTCTGCTGTTCATTTGTTCTGTTCTGTTAACACTGTCCTTTCAGAAATTTGACCCTTGTCCTTTTTGACCTCGACTAATGACCACAGCACATGTTGGGAGAGGGAACGAGAGAAAGCAAAACTGGAGCCGGTTGGCTTTTACACTGGAATGGACCGTCACATTTAAATCCGAAGCGTTCCTAGAAATGCAATATTTGTGTGCGTGTCAGTGTATCTTCATACAGTGCCGTGTGAGGTGACACAAATCACAGAAATTAATATAAAATTATTTAAATTTGTTCAAGATACACTGACACCTTCAATCTGTAATAAAGTCTCGGAAAAGCCTTATGTCATATTCGCTCTCACGTTCTTTGGTCCGATTAAACGGAATTTTGGTTTAAATAAGCAAATAACATTGCACCTATATAATAGGATTTGTTTCGGTACTTTAGGATTCGGTCTGAATAAGCGGCTGCTCCCATTAACCGGATTCCACTGTACTGAAATCCCAATTCTGTTAGACAATACACTTAAATCTTAGGCGTAACCTTCATTCCATTCTTTGTGAACTTTGTTAGCTTTTTCTCCCTCTCCGTTGTCCTTCTGAAAAAGTGGTTTTCTGACTGCTACCTTTAACAAAAACATCCTGATCAAGCTTCTTCATAACGTATAAGAGTCAATTTGGCAGATGAAGCTGCTGTTGCTCAAGTGAAAGGAGAGGCCTCACTAAAAAAAAAGGTCACCTTAACCTACAGTTTTTGTGTGGATAGGGGATACAAATTTCCAGTATTTTCTGGTTGTGTTCTGATAAAGAGACTGACAATAATAATAATAATGTGTGATCATTATACTATTGGCTACAGCAATGGTATAATTAATCTAATGGTGGCCTTCTACTTGGGATTTAAGTGCCACGTACAAAAGTGCTCCAGAGTGTTTTGTTTGTTTATTTAATGTCACTATCGGCATTGGTGTCCATTGCAGCGACAAACCCAAGGTGATATCAGAACCACACACACACACACAAAAGTCATTGCCAGTTTAGAGTTATCAATTAAACCAAACACGCATGTCTTTGGACTGTGGGAGTAAACCAGAGTACCTGGAGTAAACCCACGCAAACACGGGGAAGACCCAGGCTGCTCCATAATGGGATCGAGCCCAGCCCCAAAGTGGTTTGATTAGAACAGAAAGAAATCTGTGCCACGGTGATAAATATTATTGGGAAATAGGGAATTCTATGACTCGCCACTCCCATGTCCTGCCAGAAGTCTCCCCACGGAAAGTGTCGCATTTTTACAAAAAACCTTGTCGTCATTAGTTTGTGTCTGAGAATTCCGAGTTGCCATTCACTACACGTTAACATAAACAACTTTAGGTAAGCGATCACTACTGTATTGTTTTTCTGAATGGGCTCTGTCCTGTGGCTCCGTGTTGCTGACCTTAAGTGGTACATAGGGAAAATAGCCTACTAGCCCCACTGTGAGGTGGGGTTTTATGTTCTCCGAAGGCTGTTAATCTTCAGTTCAATGGGTTGACTCTTTCATCTCCAACAAATTTATCAGCTTTCTTCCCTGTACTCTTAAAAATGGTTTGCCGGTTTCGATGAAGATTTCAGCTATTTTGCACAGAGCCCAGACCTTGTATCCATCGGACACTCTTGAGATGATTTGGCCAAAGGTTTCTTGTCAGAAATCTCAGTCATGTTGCACAATGAAGTGTCTTTAATCAATATCAAAGTGGTTTACGGTACAGTTGAAAAGTCTTAGGCCACCGTTCGTTTTGTTGTTTTAGAAATGATATAATGACCAATTACAGAATGCCCAAAACTAATGCCCAGGTTAAAAATGCCCAGGTTGTGATTGCCACACCACAGTACTATTTTTCGCTGATGTCCACTGCATTATTTGTAAAGCTTAAGCATATCCTTGCGTTTTCACTTCGTTCCCTTTCTGAAAGACGTTTCTTGGCTGCTTCCCTTCAACAGAAAAATTCCTGATCAAGCTTCTTCATGGAGTTCAAATTTCAGCTTGGCATCCTGAGGATTTTGACGGTATGATGACTTCCTGTAGGCGCTGTCCATACCTAAGTGTATGAAGTACAAATAGATTTTAAATGTACAACTTGTTGACAAACATCTGTATGACCGTCATTCATTTTCCTGACCTTAGTCCCTTCGAACTGAGCTCTTGATCGTATTTTTAGGAACATATCCTAATTTTAGGTGCTCGTGTGGCACAGCAGTCCTGTATGGCCACCAACCGTAATGATTTAAGCTATGTAGCTATGTACTCTTATGTAGGCACAACTGCCTGTGTCTGAGGGAGGGGATCATCCTGTGGTGATGCAACAGCGACGCCTGATGGCCCGGCGAAGGACAGGCACTTACAGATGCTCTTGTCCTCTGGGATATACGTTTGTTGACACTCGAGTTGTGTTGTGCGTGAATGAGCAAGATAGCTTCCGAACATTTTATCATCGGAGGTCTTCAAAATTTCATTCATTATCTTCTGCTTAAGCTACACAGGGTCGCGGGCCAGCCGATGTCCACCTGACAAGGACAGGAGCAGCCCTAGATGGGACGCATATCCATCATAGGGTGCTCACACACACACGCTAAGGACCACTTTAGAGACGCTAATTAACCTATCCCTCATGTCATTGGACTGTGGGAGGAAACCGGATTACCCGGAGTAAACTCACACAGACATGGGGAGGACCCAGGCCGCTCCATCCTGGGGTTGAACCAGGGACCTTCTTACTGTGAGGCAGCAGTGCCCTTCAAAATAATAATAGAAACTAAATAATTTATGAAATCTTTCTACGTTTTGCCCTTGCTACACCTGCTGATAGAAAAAAAGGATTTTGAAGCCTGAAAGCATGTAATTTTCCTATTCTTTTAAAAGTAAGAAACAAAGAAAAGCATGACTGTATTTATTGTACTGTACAATACAGTACTAAAAGTTTTCATATTGGGTTTTAATTAATATTACGGTTTGAAATAACACTATGTGAAAAGGACCTAAGCTGCTATCCTATTAGAATTATGGGGATATCCGGTCACCATAAGGGTGCCAATAATTTCGCAGCACGTTTTGAAATTTAGCTACAAAAATATATCTCTTGCAGGAATTATCTCTGATTTCTAAAACAACATTAGTTATCTCATATCTGTAATAAAAGTTGTACAAGAAACTACCGAACTGTTACGCGTGTCGGTTTACGCTGTTGTTTTCGCCCAGTTACTAGGTGTCGTCATTAATCCGGTCATATTGCGCATGCGCACACAAAACATATTTTTGGTTTGTTGTTTGTTGACGTTTGAGTTGCGGGGGGGTTGTGTGTGTGTGTGTGTGTGCGCGCGCGCGCGCGAGCGAGCCAGTGAGCTTCCGTTGATGACGTATAGGTGAAGGCGGTGTACGGTGAAGGAGAAGAGGTGAAGCGAAGATATTGTTACAAGCGAAGCTTAATCTTAAACACGGCTTCGGTTATCAAGCCAGATAAATTCAGAGAGCTGATAATAGCGCGAGCGCAAAAGCTCGGCTCCGTTTTGTAGGATAAAGCAGAGCCGAGGCGGTTTATGCTCCTCTCTCCGGCCTCACCGCTGCTGTCCTCCATGTGGCTGAGGGACCCGTGTGTGTCCGACTATGGCGAGAAAAACAGTTAGCAGGAAAAGAAAAGCAGGGGAGCTCAAGGAACAACAGGTAGGTCCTTAACCGCGGAGTGTGTGTTTGGCTGTTAGGGCTAATGCTAACTGCTCTCGTGAGCTAAAGCTCGTTCCGTGTCTTCGTTGTAACGGGACAAAACAATTCTTCTTCGGAATCGTTGTTGTTCCTTCTGTTCGTTTATGTGTGCGCGCGTGTTTATAACGGAGGTTTTTCATGCACTACCTGTGTTAGCCATTGTTTATAACAGGCCGCGGTTGATCTGTTATGGCTGCCTCCTAAAATCCATACTATCCTACTACATAGCACGCCTAATACTGCGGCTGCTGTACTAGTTAGACGTACTATTTAGTAAAATAGTATGATAATATGTGATTCGGTAGCGATGGCCAAATGTTGCTTTCGCTTTTTATACTAAAATAGATTACGCGAAGCTCTTTACGCAGCGACATCTGTCGGTTAAGTGAGGAAGCGCATCCTTCAATTTGTGTGGTCGTAGCAACTCCGTGTTGGGTTCTGTGTTTACATTTAAACTGACCTCATCCCATGCAAGTATCCGACCGATATAAGTCCAGTCCAGGCATGTAAGGGTTAACCTTTACATATCTGTCCCATACTTTTTCATGAACGCCAAATGCAATTGGCGTTTGCTAAACCCCTTTGAGCAGACAAATTTGCACGAAACCACTCAGTATGTCAGGATGGGACTGCGGTGGCCTAGTGGGTAAGGTACTGGACTATGGGCCAAAAGGTCCAGGGTTCAGATCCCACCTCTGCCAAACTACCACAGTTGGGTCCCTGAGCAAGACCCGTAACCCACAATTGCTTGGGTTGTAAGACTTTTAATTATAAGGCGCAATAAGATTGTAACTAAGACTGTTAATAAATAAGAACGTTAGTAAATAAGACTGTTTTGTATATGTATGCAATTACTGGCTGAGTGAGAGGACTTTTGTGGCAAAAAAACACTTTACGTGCGTACGGTCCTGAAAGGGTTAAGAACCTTGCTCAGTCTGGCATCTCAGACTCGAACCATTAACCTTCAGATTAAGAATTTACGATTTTATCCACTGCACTGCTTTTAGAATATATACTGCTCATAAAAATTAGGGACAATTTAAAAGTAACATATCCTCTTATTTGTATGAGCAGCGTACATACAGGAGAACTAGTGATTTCTAAGTACGAAGTAAGTTCCCGAAAGCAAATTGAGCGGACTGTTTACTTTTAAAAAACTGAAATAGCTATTTGGCATGAATAACTAGGGGTGTGATGATATTTTTCAAATGTCATGAGTTGATTCATGGCACTGAATTCACATTTCGATTTTCTCACGATTATTCATAAAAGCCATTCCTTTTTTATTTCTGAAGTGTAAACGTTGCAAACCGATGCATGTATTCTTGTGTACGTTTGAAATTGTAAACAGAATGCTGTGTTGGAGCTTCACCATGGTAACTGAGTGAAAACGTTCCTGTTTTGTTTCTAAATAAGAACAGTTCAATACGAAATGCATTTCTATTGTATAAGTATGTAAACAAGAATTACAAGAATTTACCCCTGCTTGCCCTGGACAGGGCACAGGTAGAGGTACTGTCTGTTGTTGGGTTCCTACTTGGGCTGGTAGCTCTTTTCACAGTTCGGTTAATTCGTTTTGTAGTTCATGTTCACAATATATTAGTTTTCCATGCTCTGCCCTAATTCAGATGTGATGTGCTTACTGTTTATGTACGCATTTCATGCTTTTGACTGCTGTAAAGCACAATTTATTATATTCTGCTAAATCTATATATAGACCGCATCAGTCTCTCTAAATCAGGAGGTGTTTTGTGGTGTTTAAAAAAATACGCTAAAGGCTAATAGGGCCAGTAATCCGTTTTATTAATGTAAAGATAAATAAATAATACATATAGTAAATAATACATGATACATATTGTTACCATGATATCGTATAACATATACTGCGATAGATTTAAATAAGCACAGATTATTGCAATTGTCAGTTTTTTTGTTTTTTCTGATTTTATTTTTTATTGTTTTACTGAGTGCAAATGGTGGCACTATACAAACAGAATCGCAATCAAGTAACGACACACAAACAAGCTCCGATCAAAGTGTGTACTATATATTATCCAATTATCCAACATATATGTTATTGAAGAAAGCTGGGATATAATTACAAGCGCTTTTAAACTGTATATATGAATTTTAAAAAGTTTAAGCCATCCCTGTTTACATGACCTGTTTAATCAAGGAGGAAAATGACCTAAATTGAGCCTTCTTCTTGTCCCCTCACCAGCTTGATTGGTGCCAGTCTGTATATAAGCGTGCCCGTGTGTCCTCTTCTTCACGCCATGCCCAGCAGTGGTGGCAAGGCCGTCAGTCAATGGTGTGCGCCATCCGGGGCAGGGAGTTTCGGCCACAGAAGCAGCATGAGTGGAGGTTCCAGTGCAGTTTGCGCGGCTTTGCAGCAGGACGCATCCCAGGAATCCTTCGAGAGCGCGAGTTCTCCCTGGGCTGCCTCAACAAGGTGTTTGCTTCCCAATGGCTCAACCATCATCAGGTGGTTTGTGGGACCAAGTGCAATACGGTGAGATTTTGAGCCGGTGTGCCTTTTCTTTTGTTCTTTCTTTACATCTTGCTTGACATTGTTTCACGTCTTTCCGATAAGGAGCTACACGTCAACAAAAACGGCCAATTAAAATGAGAATACAAAGCAATGAGGATGTATTTTGGATGGTTTGTATTGGAATTATTTAGAGTGCTGCGTTTCTCCACTTCCCCCTGCTGTATATAGACAGTGTAAATGTGCAAATGTCTTCTACCTTTAGATTAGATTGACCATTATTTAACCAATGATATACTGAGAATATAGAATTTTCATACTCTTTATTAGATTTCTACCAGAAAATACAGGGAAAAAAACAACTTCTATTTGCAAGTATTTAGTGTGATCTCCCCTTACACTTAAGCAATAGCAATATCTTAACAGCTTTATCAGGAGCAAAGTTTTAGGATGGCTAGGAGCCAAAAAAACACATTTTCAGAAGGTTAAAATGAAAGGCTAAAAAATTGTATTGACAGTGTATAATATCCATCCATGGGGTCGCGGGCCAGCCGGTGCCCACCCGTCCACTCTGGGCACAAGGGCAGGAACAACCCTAGACAGGGCGCCAATCCATCGTAGGCCTCACAAACTAAGGGCCACTTTAGAGTCACCAATTAACCTAACACACGTCTTTGGACTGTGGACACGGGGAGACCCCGCTCCACCCTGGGATTGAATCCGGAACCTTGTTGCGTTGCGACTCACCAAGCCACCGAGCGTGCCATCAGTGTCTAACATACGGTCATTATATCATTTCTAAAACAACACATCTAATGGTGGCCCAAGATTTTGCACCATATTGTATATGCATCTTCCTGTCGTTTCCTGCCTGAAACGCTTCCTCATTCTAAACGTAACACACACATTACATACATTACAGGTGTTGCTGTGTGTAGTTAATCACAGAAACTCATAAACGTAAACTATACAAGTGTTAATAAATGTGTATGTTTAAAGGTGTGTATTAGTTCTGGGTATTATAACTTGAAATTGCGACTTTCTGCTGTGTGGACTTGGTTTACGTTTAAGCAATCTGAAATAGAGGAGAAAAACTTGGATCTTTAAGTTTGCTGCTCGTCAGTTTTAGTAGGATGCAACATGTTTTTATCATGTTAATGTGAAGCTTATAAAGCTGTGTTACAAAAAGCCAAAGTGCAGCTTTCAGGAGTTAAAATGAATCAAGAGTCACCTTACAGTCTGAAGGGTGAACCTGAATGATGTAAGAATATAAATTTCATTGCGTTGTGTATAACTGAAAAGATCCTCCTGGTCCTGGGCCACAAGCACTTTAACTAGTTTGAGGTCTATTGATTATATGGCAAATGTCAGGCAGAAATGTAAAATACTATTTTTGGCAGTGGTTTTGGTTAATTCACTCTGAGTGGACCTGGGTTCGAGTTCTGGGTGGGCCAGGTCGGGGATGGCATGTAGCCATGGTTGACTGTGTGAGGGACTGTGACTGTTGTCCTGGCCCTAACACACTTGTGTTCTCTGAGAAGAGGTGTCAGAGATTGATCAGAACATATAACTATCCACTACAGCTACATTAGATTGTTTTTTTAGCAGACTTTCTAATAAAGGTCTAAAAAATAGGCTTAGATTTGAGGTGTTTAGGTATTTTCCAAGGAAAAGAATAACATTCATGATAGGTAAACAGAGCAGGCATTTCGTTGGGTGGAATGAAACGATGTATCACTCATATCCAAGCTGGGGTTTTTTTATAGCTCTTTTCCCATCACACTTCCCTTTCAGTAAGAGTCATTCGGTAACTCCTGTAGTGTAGCCCGAGCAAATCTACACACTTTCTGTATGATTAAGATAACGTGACTACTACTAATGGGATGCAGCTTACTGCAGCTGAGGGACATTCCCATGTTCTCCAAGGATAGGCACCAGAGCCATTTGCTTTAAAATGTGACAACGTGTCTTTTTAAGTAGCAATTTATCATTTTTGTGTTTTAATCTATTGCTTTATGTATAGCAGTTAATTTAATACGTCTATTTATCTTAACTGTTACTAACTTGTGATACATATTGTCACCATGATATCATATTACATATACTGTGATAGAGACCTAGTGAGCATTTGTCACATAAGCACACAACAGTTTATTTATACCGTTTTTATTTTTATACCGGTTATATGTGCATATGTTTAAAAAAAACTGAGTCTCTATTTATGAAGTATGATTGCACCTTCAGAATTTGCTCTCCCACCTTTGTTTATATACAACTTCAAGGAGTTGAGTTCAATTCTGAAATAAGTTTTCTTCTGGTTGTTCAGCTGTTTGTGGTCGACGTGCTAACGGGCCAGATAACGAGGATTCCCATGCTGAAGGACAGAGAGGGCCGAGCAGGAGGCATCATGGGCATGAATGGGATGGGTACACCAGGCTTTCAAGGCACAAGTTTAGCCAGTGGACTGGATAGCCAGCAGGGCTGCGGGATCCACGCCATCGAGCTCAACCCGTCCCGCACCCTGCTGGCCACTGGGGGGGACAACCCAAACAGCCTGGCTGTTTATCAGCTGCCTACTTTAGACCCCGTCTGCGTCGGTGACGTAAGTCTTTTCTCTTTTATAATGTTTGTTATTTAAGTATATAACCTTCGGAGAAGCACCAATAATTTGCGTTTATCCTGGCTGATTCCTTGTTCCCGTTTAATTAATCATATGTTTGGCCGAGTCCCATAGTTTTATTTTGTCCAAGAACTGTAAATCAGCACATACAGATTATTTTTGACCAACTTTTCTTTTAGTAGAAACTAACTTTTGTGCGTGGCTCTGCACTTTCAGCAGAGTTAGCTTTAACTGTGTCACATTCCACCTATGCAGTGATGTGATGCTTACTTTCTGCTACCTCACTAGAATTGTGGGGTACTGTGGTGGACGGTGTGGGGACTGTGGGTTGTGTGGACTGTGGTGGCCTAGTGGTTAAGGTATGGACTATGGACCAGGAGGTCCAGGGTTCAAATCCCACCTTTGAGCCACCAAGCAAGGTCCTTAACCCACAATTGCCTGAATTGTAAGACTGTTTTAATTGCAAATCGCTCTGGATAAGGGCGTCTGCTAAATAAAATAAATGTAAATTGATCTCTGTAGGAAGAGACCATTTAGTGCACAGCTGAAAAATCGAACACGTCCTCATCATCAGCATGTGTCAGCATCATTCTATCTAATTAACAACCAGTTTAAAGCTGGAATTGCATTTAAAACAGAAATGAATTGTCAATGTATGTTAATGAAGGCAGTGTGTTTTTCATGCGGGGCTGTGTTTTGTCACCCGGAGCGTTGCTATCTATGGCCGGGACAATGCAGCAACAACGACCCTTCCCCAGCCCTGTTCAGGGCACACTTACACCTGAATCCTGTGCTCTTCTGGGATAGGTTCCTGAGTGTGTGACCTTGACCAGGGTTAAATAAAAACACACTATATCAAATCTTAACTGTTACTCTCAGAATACTTTTGTGTTCAACAAGATCAAAGCTCTTTTACTTTCTCTTAGGATGGTCATAATGACTGGATTTTCTCCATTGCCTGGATCAGTGACACCATGGCTGTTTCAGGTAAGATGCTTACATGAGCATTTTGAGGTATTGTTATATTACAGTTTCTACCATATGCTCTAGGTTGGTCTCTTGTGTGTGGCTGACAAAAACATTTGGGAAAAAAAGTGCTGTCCAATGCACCTTTTGTGCTGGCTATAACAAAACTCACTGTTTGCTCTAACACAACGCTCATTTAGTCTTTTATGTGATTTATTGTTTACATCCACCTTCTAGCTGCACTCATTGGCCTTTTTAGGTGCATTTCATAAGAATGCAGTGACTGATGGTAAAATTGTATGTATTGTGTGTTGTCATTTTGCTTTATCTGAGAAAGTGTTTCATGAGATGTTAAGCTTAAAGCACTAGTAACATTTAATTGTTCCATGCAAAGCACGTTGTGTTTTAGTTATTCTAAAAGCTAACAAAAGTACAGTATTAATTACAAATGTAATTTGTGTATATATACACACACACACACACACACACAATATACTGTACAGTCTGCATCAGTGTGCGCTTACAACTGATTGCAACTGATCGTACCCCATAATGCAACACTAATGGGTATAAGGTGCATTAATTGTTGATTTTATCAACATCTTATGTTTTTATGTTAAAAATCCAGTGTTTTAATTTCATGTCTTGATATATCAGTTATTTAATGTATTTACTGATTATTGTTATTATATTAATTCCTTTAATTTATTCATGCTTTTGATCATTGATTACGTAGGCGTAAAAACTTTTTACGTTTATCATTTAGGGGTCGGGATTGGAATAATCTCTTTGAATGATTACTTTTTACAGTTTTGTACAAATTTTAGTTCGAACGACCTTCTGGAACAGATGAAGTTTGAATTCCGAGGTTCCACTGTAGTATGTAGAAAGTACGGATTAGTGATTGGTTAATTGTTCAATATATAACCAATAATCACTGGTCCTTTCAAACGCATATATTTTATTTATTTATTTAAAAAATAAATAAATACACACACACACACACACAATATTTTCAGAACTATGGCCCTATTAATTTTTTATTAATTTTTTTTTTGTGTGCCTTAGGATCTCGGGACGGTTCCATGGGCCTCTGGGAGGTGTCAGAAGAGGTGCTAAACCAGGCAGAGAAACAGCAGGCTGAGGAGGGGGTCCCGAGCTATGCCCACATCTCCCACCGTGCCCTTAAAGACATCCCTAAAGAATACACTCACCCTTACAACTGCAAAGTGCGCGCCTTAGCTTTCAACAACGGCCAAAAGGTCTGACTCCTTTCCGTAGTGGTACTGATTTGCTAATGCTTTATGTAGCAACCGTATGATTGACGGCTCATCTGGTTATTATTCTAACAGGAGTTGGGGGCTGTATCTTTGGACGGCTATTTTCATTTATGGAAGGCCGAAGACAACCTGTCTAAGGTACGGAACGCATTTAGTGTGTCATGTTTGCGTATTTGGTGGTTTCCCTAGTAGGTGATCAATTCTTGATTTGTTACTGGTTTTCAGGAACTGTCGACCAAACTCCCTTACTGTAAGGAGAACGTGTGTCTGGCATACGGCTCGGACTGGTCAGTGTACGCTGTTGGTTCTCAGGCACACGTGTCCTTCCTCGACCCACGGCAGTCCTCCCAAAGCATAAAGTCTGTGAGCTCCAGAGAACGTGGCAGTGGTGAGTTCTACCGCACATTAGACTTTGCCTTCCATAAACTTTGTTGTCCCTAAATGCTGTGCTGGTAATGGTTTTGCAGGGATTCGTTCCGTCAGCTTCTACGAGCACATTGTAACTGTGGGTACAGGCCAAGGCTCTCTGCTCTTCTATGACATCAGGGCCCAGCGTTTCCTGGATAGTCCAGATGGAATCCTCAAACTCACCACAGGCAAAGGCTGGCTGGTATGGCAATGTTGTGATCTTGTGATCTACAGTACCGTGCAAAAGTCGTAGACCACCATTAGATTTGTTGTACCGTTGTTTAAGCAACGGTATAAAGACCACATATAGTTATTTCTCATGCTTTATTAAAATAGAACTAGGAAATACATGAAATTTTCATGGCGTATTCAAATTAATAAGAAAAAAGAAACCTTCGTCAGGACACTGGCTCCCAAACTTTTTCCCTTGGAGCCCCCTATGAGTATCTAAGAAAAGCACCCCATGGCTGACCCCAGTTTAAGAACCATAGCAAAGAATGTATTACCATACAATAGAAGGTATTTAGTGTGACCCCAGTTACACTTGAGCAACAACATGGGGGGTGCCTAGTTAACCTTTGTACCGTCTGAAGAATTTTGATCAGCAATGATCATTTTGGAAGGGTAACAGTCAAGAAACCACTTTTTTAAAAAGGGAAATGGGGTGAAGAGGCTAAAATGTACTGAAGCTCACAAAGAATGGAATGAAGATCAGTGGATCGTCAAAGTGTTCGGGAGAGCCGGATTCCCGCGTGGCGATGAGCCATTGTCATGGAAACGGTGGAATTTTGCGGCAACAAAACCTCAGACACTGCAGTAAATCCCTATCACTGCAGTTTTCCCCTGGCTAAGTGAAACATCTGAGGGATTTTATGCAACACACTTTAAGTAATTCCCTTGGTTAAGGGAAAATATTGCCTTAAGATTTTATGCATCCTGGAGTCAATTTAAATAATGGTGTTTGAATGTCTTTCAGGTAGTCAACAAAACGGCACCGTCTGTCATTGAGACTGCACCGGTTTCAGTTTCCTGACAGATCTTTTTGTGTTTTAGAACCACGACGAGACGTGGAGAAGCTACTTCTCTGATATGAGCTCCTTCCCCAATGCCGTGTACACACATTGCTACGATGACTCTGGCACCAAGCTGTTTGTAGCAGGAGGTCCTCTGTGCTCTGGACTGCATGGAAATTACGCCGGTCTCTGGAGCTAGCCTCGTCCAACCCCCTCCAGTCACTTTGTCTATCTGCTAAACATCTCTTTCTGAATACTGATCACTCTGTCTGTCTGTCTGTCTGTCTGTCTGTGATTTTGTGTTTTTCTGGACTCAGGAGCATGTACGCGATTCTCCCTTTTTAACGTCTCGCCCTTGTCTTTATCGGCTCCGCGTTTCTTTTACGCGTGCGACGAATCGGAGCAGCGGCAAGGCCTGTTTTTAGAGGAAGCCCACGGTGCGCTGGTGACGGGGCTCAGAGCGGACGTTGCTCCTCAATAATTAAACCGCTGCCTCTGAGAACTGTTTAAAGTCATTAAAATATTTAACAGCCTCCACGGGAACTCGGATGTTTGTTTGCTTTCGTTGGGTTTGTTTCGCAGCCTTTCGTGCCGTCCTGATTCGCCGCTCACGTGACGGACTGGAGAAGAGGAACAGAAACGACGGCTTTGCTCGCGGACTTTAGGTTTATGTCATCTGGTCGAGAGAGGCTTGAAGAGCGTGAGAGAGGACTTGGGATCACGAGACTGTCAATGAAGGCGTTGTTTGGTTTAAGTGAAAGACTTTGTGATTTGTGACTTTTGAAGTATGATTTGCAATCGAGACTGGCACATCATGCTGGAATTGCATTTATGGTGGTGTTTTTTTTTTTTTCTTGCAGTAATTTATTTCCTCCCAAGTCACTCACCCTACCCTCGCGCTTTTATGGTACAATCGTTTCTGTTAGCGATTGCTTCTGCTCCTTTCGTTCCATCAAGAGCGGCGACGCCGTTGCCTTTAATGAGTCTTTCTGTGAAAGACTTGTGCAGGTTGACTTGTTCCCTTTTTCTTTTTAAACACAAACACTTGATGAGTCATTTCCAAAAGAAGCTTCAACAACCAGTAGATCGTGTCCATGTACACTGTATATTAATCCTACAGCCATCACTTTTAAAAGGTATTTTATATATAAAGATGTACGTACACCTATTTGGAATCTTATAGAGGCTAAGTTGTATGTAAATATTTGTGCGACTGTGCGCGCGTGTGGACTAACCGTCATTACTTTGGTGGTGCCCTGGTTTGTTTGTTTTTTTTTTTATACGCACTACGTAAGTGTTTTTACAAATTACATTCGAACGTACAACAGCAGAAACAAAAGCAAGCAACGCAAGAATTGTTTAAAGAGAAAATAATGAATAAAAGTCTATTGTTGTATTTTTCTTCCACCTCGAATTTTGCTTTGTGCTTTTCTTCATTGCTCGGTTAAGAGCAGCAGGTTATGCAGGTAGGCGCCATTTAACGGCCATGTTGCGTTCTGTGAAAGAGGTCGTTGAATTGGGATTTCATTATGGGATGATTCAAGTTGAAATATCCCATAATTTCTTTGAACAGTATAAATGGTCGTTAGCCCCACGTTACCGTAGTCACATAGTCTTTTTATGCTACTGTGATGTAAATATGGGGCTCGGTGGGTAGCACCGCTACATCACAGCAAGAAAATCCCGGGTTCAAAGCCACTGTGGACCATGGCTCCTTTCTGTGTGGAGTCTGCATGTCCTCCCCATGTCTGTGTGTGAATGATTATAACAGTAATGGTAATACAATGACAATAATACTACTACTATTGTTATAGAAATAATGCAGTATCTATAATTAAATGCTACAAGCATAACACAAGCAAGATATTTGTTGCCAAAATTATAGTAATAACTACAACTTACAACAAAATAACAATGAAAACAACCCAAACAAAGGTTATTATTAACAAGAACAAATATGAATAGAATTTAGATTGGATTTACCGTACGGTCACGGCCGACTCTCGGTCACTTGATGGATCATCGATCTCCACACATTTCTTTCTCACGTCTTTTATCGACGTGATCCATGAAGTATTTCGTCAGGATAAGTGGAGTAGTTTGGCACTGCTTTCTCCACACCTCCCCGTCTATCCGGGCTTGGGACTGGCGTGAAGCTGTTTCCAGTTGCACGGCTGGGATGTTTGCATACACAAGTCAATGACAATTTAGAGACACCAATTAACCTAACACGCATGTCTTCGGACTGTGGCAGGAAACCGTAGTACCCGGAGTAAACCCACGCAGACACGGGGAGGACACTTGTTGTGGCCACCGTGCTGCCCGTGAATATAATGCATACATTTAAACACAGCAATCTAATTGATTGTAGCAAAAATAAGGATAATAATAAATTAAACTGAATAACAAAATAATTGTGAAAACAACAAGAATCATTAAAACAATAACAATCGTCATCTCGCCCTCCCGTACGCCTGTGTATCGGGTGACGTGTGCGCGCTCTCGCGCCTGTTGTTCTGCATCGGCTACGCGCCTGGCTGGGGGTGTCACGTGACCGTTTCTGCTGCTGGCTTGAGTGAAGCGTGTTAGCAGGTAATGAGCACAATAATAAATCTCACCGTTATCTTTCAAGTATTTTTATGTTTTGTAATGGCGCCGGAGAGGATGTGTATGATTCGGGAAATGTCTTTCGGTGTTGAACGTGTATTTAGGCGATTGATTTGCGTTTTGTCGCTGGGTAGCAAGTTCCCGGTGAGCTGCTAGCTAGCACGGTTCAGGCTCTGTGTGTGTGAGTGTGTATGGGGATGAGAATGAGTGTGTGAGTGTGTGTGAGGGAAAGAGTGTGAGTGTGTGTGTGGCCATTTTCTCAGTAACACCGCCGAAAAACGGCCTGCTGCCCGTTAACAAACAAACATTTGAAGTTGAGAATGAGAGTCGCGTTAATGCGTCGGACGCTTGGCTTTAATGAGTCAATTCGCCCGCTAAAGCAAACTCCTAACCACTGAGAGGAAATTAGCAGCAGGGCTTAGCATGTTAGGACAAAGAGCTGTGATCTGCAGCTAGCTTTAGCCGTTAGCTAGCTCCTCTAAGACTGTTGTTTACATTCTGAAATCGTAGACCAGATTTCGAAAGGGCGTCAGCACCTAAAAACAAAAAGAACAAACCGAACAGCGACGTGTGATCAGAATCCCCGTGGCACAGGGCAATAAGACAGTGGGAACGTTTAACAGAATAAACTCCAGTCTTTTGTTTCCCTTTTCGAAATAGCCAATGATCTGTGAGTGTTCGCCAGAAAACGTCGAGCTTTGTTTGTAAAGAACGAAAATCAAGCCTCGTTTAACGGAGCTGACTGTTACCGAAGAACCTCGTAAATGACCAGCCTTTAATAGGTGTGAAGATTTATAGTAATTCTTGTCAAATCCATGCAAGATTTTCCATTTCTTAACCAGAGCTTCATTGTTTAGTTTTTGCCTTCTGGCTCTTTTGTAGGATCAACTGTTTAAATCTCATTTGAGTACAAGTTTTGTTTCGAAAAGATCCACCATGGGATTTAGTGAAGATTGGACTAAAATCTGTTTTTTTTGTTCTGCCGAAGCAGTTTCTGTGTCAGATTTGCTTGATGGGATCTCTTGCTTTTATGTCTTAAAGCACAGCGCTGATTTCCCACTTTTTTTTTACTTTGTTTATCTAAATAATTTACTAGACACCCTTTTCCAGACAATTTATTATCTTCTAATCCAAGCAATTGTGGATTAAGACTTTTTTGAAGGAACCATGGACCTTCTGGTCTACAAACCTGTACCTTAACATCTAAGCGCTTTCAGTCCCGTTGGCACATTTGGAAAAAAAAAACCCCCCCACAAAAACAAATGAAGGAAATTCAATTAGCAGACCTGGCAACTTTATTTTCTGCTCGCGACTGTGTGCACATGTGCAAACTGAAGAAAAAAAAACTTTGAAATTGTGGAACTGTTATACAAGCTATGAGAAATCCGATTACTGATCTAGAATCCTTCTCTTATTGTTGGGTTACTTGATCTGATGTGTACATGAGAGTATGATGTATACATGACAACATGATTAAGCAGATACCTGCAGAAATCTGACCATGGTTGGTGCACAATAACGCAGTGAGTGAAATTGGGAAACTCCCTGTGGGTTAAGGCCTTTCTGAAGGAACCTTGGACCTTTTGGTCTACAGGCCTGTACCTTAGCGACTAAGCACTTACAGGCCCTTTGGCATATAATAGGGTTGTGCGATATTGAAGACAAATTGGTAGCTCAGTTCTCTGGAATTGTTCCCGTAACGATAATTAGACGATATTTTGGCAGAGTATATTTTGGATCTGAAGTATTCAAACATTCGTTGAACCCATCTGTCTCGACCACTTGAATTGGCTGTGTCTCTTTTGAGATGTAATTGGTGACAGGATTTGTTATGCTTTGCCATTTGTTGCTTTTGTTGTCGTAAGGCACTTTCTTTGTGGAATGATTCTGCTACAGTTTGCTGAGTGTGTTTTTGTGCTGGTACCTTGGCTGACTTTTGACATTTGTCATAATCTTCACCTTCTGCACGGTTAGTTGGAAAATAAGGAAATGATCAAGAAAGTTCTCGAGCCATGTTCAACAGCAACCGTCCATCTTTTCTAAGCCAGACCACCTAGCAAGGGTGGTGGTGTCTGTATTTTGTCTCCTGCTGCAGTTTGTTCACTTAATTTTCAACTTAAGTGCATATCGCACCCCTAGCAGATGTTCTTATGTAGAGCAACTTACAATTCACAGTCCTACAAGTTGTGACTTATGGGCATTTGAACTATAATTCTAAACATATTATTTAGATAACTTAGTTTATTTTGTACGTGTTATCTAGGCTGCCCAACGAAGTTGGGTCCCTTTTTGAGTCTTTGTCCTGCCAAGTTAGGATGTTCTTCCCCTTCCACTGTCACCCTAAGCTCAATTTGGTATTAGAAGATAACAGAAAATTCTAAAGCTGCTTTGACACCATGCTCTATTGTAAAAAGTGCCATAAAATAAATCTGATTTGACTGTCATAACAATAATATTAGATCTGAACACCATCAGTTCCATCTTAAGACATATGTAATTAAGCTAGCATGATATTAAGCAAAGAGACAAAAGGGATTCACATGCTGAGCTACTATATTCAAGTGATGATTGGTTGCTATTAAAAGGCCCAAAGTGTGCCACCCAAGGAGGATGGGTCCATTTTTGGGACTTGGTCCTCCCAGGGTTTCTTCCTTCAACATTCAGGGAGTTTTTCCTTTTCACTGTCACCCTAGGCCTGCGCAATTTGGGATTGGCCTTTTAAGATAACTTTAAGATAATACTGTATAGCTGCTTTGAGACCATGCACCATTATAAAAAGCACTATAGAAATACATTTTCTTGACTTGCATCACCTCCATGAGGCTGTTGACCCAAAGCAGATTGGGTTACGCAATTTGGGCCATTATGTGTGTAAACATCGAAAGGCATCAGGCACCAGCAATCACTGAATTAATGCACTGCGCTCCAGAAATATGATTGACTGGTTAGGTAGCTGTGAGTTCCTTATAAAGCCTATAAAGGCTTTCCTAATAAAGCGCTTGGTGATTGTATGTAGTTTCTGGTTAAAAGTCTAGACTGTTCTATTTCATGGTCAATGATGATTGTAACGTTTTAGATTCATCCCAAGTGCCCTGAGCTTTGATCGTCAAAGAACATTAAACTCTTTAAACGTTGGGAAACACTTGCTATAGAATCAAGTTCGTTGCTCAGGTACATCCTAAAGTCGCTTGTTATTGTGTAGAACTTGTTTGCCTGCACTTGGTAATCTGATAACTGCAGAAAATCAGTAATCCAGTTAACGCCTTTACATGCACTTGAGTAATCCGCTAATGTGTAAAGATCAGATTTGTACTTTGCAACCAGCAATAATCTCACAGAAGCTTTGAATAAAGAAATTTGTAATTTTCTTTATACTGTCTTTCGGAATCTGTGTTTGATACATTTATTTACATTTATGCCACTTAGCAGAGGACCTTATCCAGGGCGATTTACAATTAGTACAGTCTTACAATCCAAGCAATTGTGGGTTAAGAGCCTTGCTCAGGGACCCAATTGTGGCAGAGGTGGGATTTGAACCCTGGATCCCGTGACGGAAGGTGCCAGGTATATGTAAACAAAACAAAACATAAAAACAAATGAAGCAAAATCAATTAGCAGACCTGGCAACTTTTTCTGCTCGAGACTGTGCGCACATGTGCGGACTGAAAAAAAAAAAAAAAAACGTTGAAATTGTGGAACTGTTATACAAGCTCTGAGAAATCCGACTACTGATCTAAAATCCTTCTCCTGTTGTTAGGTTACTTGATCTGATATGTACATGAGAGTATGATGTATACATGACGACGTGATTAAGCAGATACCTGCAGAAATCTGACCATGGTTGGTGCACAATAACGCAGTGAGTGAAATTGGGAAACTCACCTCTGTGTGAGTGGCAGTGGCAGGTGGGATTTGATTTTTTTTTTTCATCTTTTGGTCCCCAGTTTTACAGGTTTTCTAGTAACCAAATGGTCCTGTTCCTACCAAAGCTATTTCTGTTTCCTTGTTTAGGCTTCTTAGGAATCCCTTAAGATCTTCTTTGGTATTCAGAGATCCATTCTGAGTAAAATCGAGCCTTGAAGAAGATCTGATGTCGTTCCAATCAAAGCTCTTTCTGTCTGTGATTTGGTGGATGAGACGTGTCCCTTTACTTCTAATGGAACTTGATGATCATCAGTCTGTGCAAATGTAACCAGATAGTCTAGACGTGATTTATGAAACCTTTTAGGAAAAGCCGTAGCCCTCTTTAGGTTCTTCCATGATCTGGCCTTTTTGTAGTTAGTGTTTTTAGGCTTGCCAAATAGCCCAAATATAAAGGTGCCTTTCATTTTATATTATGTTAATGGCGTATATATAACAATACGGGTATGCAGTGTTTAACGTCCTCAGTAAATTCTGTGAAACTGCAAGTTATCTGGTCCTGACCTTGTCTGAAGATAATATTGTATACGGTACGGTATTCTATACAGGGGTAATGTTATGTGCGATACTGCAGTGTACTGTTATTTACTAAGTTACTGCAGTGTTTCCTAAAAGTTCATTTATTTAATATCAATATTTCCTTGGTTCTTTTTAACAATTTCAAATGGGTTAAATCGTTTGCAGCATATAGATTATTCCTCTTCTGATTTCTCTCTTTCTCTCTGTCAACACGTATATGGAATTAGAAACTGTCTTTTATGTGACAGGCGCAACATATCGCAGTGTTGTATTCAGATCTCGAACTACTTTCGGTGGCTATTCCTGTGATATGAGTAAAATAGGTAAACATTGCCCATGCCATTGTAGCTTTTCCATTTAATTCTGCATTTTTATACCCTGGTCAGGGGTGAGGCCTGTGGTAGCCTAGCGGTTAAGGTACTGGACTCTGGACCAGAAGGTCCAGGGTTCAAATCCCACCTCTGCCAAGCTGCCACAGTTGGGTCCTTGAGCAACGCCCTTAACCCACAATTGCTTAAAGAAATTTAAGACTGTATTAATTGGAATAAGAGCGTCTGCTAAATGCTGGAAAATGTAAATGTATAAAACTCAGTGGGTAGCACTGCTGCCTCACAGCGAGAAAGTTTTGAGTTCAATCACACGATGGAGGGTCCTGGGTCCGGGTACTCCGGTTTCCTCCCACAGTCCAAAGACACGCGTGTGAAGGTTAATTGATTACTCTAAATTTACCTAACTTGTGCGTGTATATGAGTTTGCTTGAGATAACCTTATGAGTGTTGCTGAAATGGTCACTGGTGCCGGTAGCGACGTTAAATACCCCAAATAAATAATGAAACCCCGGTCTCACCTTCAGACAGTTCTCTCCTCAGGAGTAGCCACCGTAATTCCACAGAAAAAAAAATCGCAATCTTATTACGTCTGTGAATTCTGTGACTATAATGACATGCACAAAAGTTTAGTATAGTAGTCCTTACTGTACGCCTCATTTTGGGTCAGGTGGCTCAGTGTTGTCCTGCACGTCCACGCGGTTTGCTGTAGCAGTATGACGTACTGTATACACACACCACATTAAACAGAAAATGAGAACATGATATCAAAATAGTTGAGTAGTTTTTCCCTGCCGTTTGAACGCAGGCATACATGATCAGACTTTGTGAAATATTATTTACTTATTCACCGTCCTCCAGCTTTTAATCATAGCTTACCAGACCTTTCTTTGTAGGTGGCACCCTAATCTAGCCAGACAGACCTGCAGAGATGAGTCGCTTGTGTTCGTTTTATTCAGCGTGATTAACTTCAGTCGATTTTAAGGCGGTGCTTGGAGAAATCTGTTGGTGTAATTATCGCACCAACTCATTTCTTTATCTTATCGGGTAACCTCAGACTACTGCCAGGGGACGAACATTACGTTTAGGTTGCACACCTTTTGATAATGTCCTTTAGTGGGCCACCTTGTGTATGGTGACAGTCCAAAAGTACCGATGAGGTGGACGTGGAATTTTGAACATACTCGCAGAGATACAAAACCACAGCATTTGCATTTTCTGTTAATTGCGTTGTAATAAATCCTTTATTATTTCCTTACACTCGCCCTTCTGCTATTTAAGCCCCTCGTCTGAAGCAGTCAGTCGAAACCTTGTTTTTCGGAGTTCATTCCGAGTTGAAGCCTTTGTTCCCTAATCTCTTTTGTTTTTCATCTGAGATTGGTTTCCTTTGTTCTTTGACAGTCTGCTTTCGCTTCAGGTTTAGTCCCTCACGTGGCCTGTTTGTTTGTGTGCGCTAGTAATAGCATACTTTGTTTTTGCGACCAGAAATATTTGCTTTATTTTTAAGACTTTTATGTTGCTTCAGTAGGACATCATACCATCTTTGTTTGTTTTACTTCTATGAAATTACTTCTATGGCACATTAAAAAAATATCTAGAACCAGTGGCAAGGAAAAAAATGTTCCCTGAATGTTATCAGGACGAAATCTCGGGAAAACCAAGAGTCAAAAATGGAGAGCCAGTCTAGATGTTATGTCATAATATTGGTATTGTAAATTATAATAACAATAGTAATAGTTTGAATACAAAGAAGCTCAATGAAAAAATAAGAGAATCATAAAAGAAAGTATATATGTATATATATATATATATATATATATATATAATGTCTTATTATATTGTAATAAAGATTATATATGATACATGTTGTTAATGTAAGTGAGAAATGTAATAATTCA